>CAMZMU010000074.1:130854363-131032363 GCA_947311845.1 Poa pratensis | reverse complement strand
ATTGTTTCATGAATTTCGGAACAGTCTTCACGTCGCTTCTCTCCTCGGTTCAGACTGCGGGGGCGTGTTGGAGTATACGTGTCTGCCGACCGTATCCGGCCGTTTAGATTATGTACCAGCTGCAGCTCATCTTGGCGTTCACGTCAAGACTCATACAGATGGTAGGATATCTCATGTTCATGGTAGGTGTTCACGTAACCTGATTGTAATCTGAACTGATCGATCGATGTATCATGTACTATATATATGAGGGACGAGGCGTGCGAATCAGCAGCCCGTACTGTTGCAATTTACAAAAAATACTAATATTTTACAAGATCCGCCAAATCCCCATTTCTCTCCCCGTCAAGGGCTCATTTGGTAACTGCAATCCCGGGAGGATCCCGGCCTTTTCCCGGAGAATTTTCCCCTAGTCCGGAGGTCGGAAATAAAATCCCGGGCTTTTACACATGTTTCTTCAGATTCCCGGCCGGGATTATTTTCCCTGGGTCTTTCTCCCCGCAACCAAATGAGCCCCAAAAGGGAAAAAAATCCCCATTTGTCCCCGTCCGACCTCACCGCAGCCCTGCCGCCACCGCCGCCGTGTCCCTCTCCCCCCCCTCCACCGCCGCCGCCGCCGTGTCAGCTGATTTGCCCCTCTCCCCACCCACGGTGGTCATGGCACGGCGCAACTGGGCAGATCTCCCCGTGGAGTTGCTGCTCGAGTTCATCCGCCGCGTGCCTTGCCGAGCCGACCGCCAGGCCTCCGGAACGTCTGCGGCAACTGGCGCAACGCCCTCACGCACTCGCAGCGCCGCCGCCCGCCCCGCTGCCGTGGCTCCTCCTCACCTCCGGCCCGCGCCACCCTCTCCTGCATCCTCAGCAAAGGGGCGGCACACCAGCTCGTCGCCCAGCGCACGCCGCCGCCGGCCCGCTACTTCGGCTCCTACGACGGCGCGTGGGTCTTCACCGCCCTCAACCAGACTTCGGGCCACGTCGCGCGCAACCTCCGAACTGGCGCCACCATCGACCTCCCCAACGCGCTTCGCCCAATGGGAACACAGCGCTAGTCGACATCGTCATCCTCGCCGCCACACTCTCTTCGCCACCAGATCTGCCAGGTGCGTTGCCGCCGGCCTCGTGGCCAACCGCACAAGCACTAGCTCACGGCTGGAGATCACCTTCTGGCGCAGAGTCTGCAGGCCTAATTTTCTTGATGATGGAACAGTGCAAGCTCAATTCCAAGCCATTTACCCCCGTCTTCCCTACTATGAGTCTCCTCACATTCCTCGTGGGAAGGTGCTATCTCGCTACCTTGTGGAATCACGTGGGTCTTTGCTGATGGTCCTCAGGTGTGCTCCATTTGGTGAGCGTCAGACCTCTGAGTTTGTGGTGTTCCAGATGGTTCAACTGCATACTAGTGCCAATGGGAGATTAGAGCATGATTGGGAGCACCTACCTCATCTAGATGGCCGCATCATTCTCCTTGGAAGAGGTTGTTCAAGATCGTACCAAGTATCTTCTTACCCAGGAATCCAGGAGTGTGTCTATTTTTTGGATGATAAGGAGTTTGAGGATGACGATACCAGGAAGTACTCCTGCGGCGGTAGTGGGAAATGGTGGCCGGGAACCATTGCTCCGATCCAACACCCTTCCTTGCCTTCTCATGAGTTCTCCTCTTATTCTTCTCCAACCTGGCTACTGCCTTAAGCTGAGGTACGTTTTTCTTAGCCATGGTTAGCTAGTAACTTATTGTACCAGAAAATTTAGTGCTGCAAATTCTAACACTTGTGACTTCAAAAAAATTAGCACAGCCTTAGTTGCTCAAGCAATAGATTAGTTTGATATGTATGTGATCTTTCCATACCAACATAATGCCCTCTTCCTTGAGTTGTGTTACCACCTGATGGATTACTATCTTGTGTGGCGCTTGGTTAGGTTAGTTGATATTTTTGTTACTGTTTAGTCATAATATGGACTGTTCATTTGTTGTGTTGCCAGTTACCACGTACATATGGATTAAGGATCTTTGTATGGGAAGTGTACAGAATGCATTATAGTGATCCTTGTCAACACATTTGAGGTTTAATGTTCGGAGCTCCTCTAAAAACATATATGTTACTTTGTCATTGATGCATTCGGTACTAACAACTTAGGTTGGTTTGGTGGCCTGTTGCTAAGTATAGAATATAGTTAATCTATTTCTGTTTGCTATCGAGCTACATTTTCACATATGATTTCTGAAGCATACACTTCTTTGCGTCAGTAGTTACATGTCAATTTTCATGATTATTTGAAAATAAGTCACTCCAGCCCTTAATGCTGTGAGCCTCATGAGTCAAGAACTCATGATCAACCTTCAAACTATTTGGGTCACCTTACTTATTTTCACATTCCTATGATAATCTTAGGTGTTGTTTGTGAAACTGCGTCACAACCTATGTGGATCACTGTATGTTTCATCACATATCCTTGTTATTTGGGGACATTTGTTGGATCGATTTACTGATTTGTGCTTCCTTTAGTATTTGTATGTTCTCTTTTGTTAGACCTCTGTTTCTTAGATTTTCTTGTCTCTGTTTTCTTGCACCCAGTCCATCAGTCAATGGTTCTAGATAGTAGACCTTGAGTGCTACTTATGCTCCTAAGACATAGTTATTGTACCCACATTGAATCGCATAGTAATCTGAACATTGTTTTTGCATATTACACTGAACTGCACAACAATCTGGGGCCCTGGTAGTATTGCTAATTGTTGTCATGTGTCTATCCGTTGCTGATTGCTCAAGTCGACCTTTTAAATTGTTAGGACTCTTATCTTGTACCGGAAATGAGAATGAATACTGGAATTTTTACGAAATTTATTTCTGTATGGGTAACCTGATGCTTCAGGTTTGTAGCTGTTTACTTCTTAACGTCTGATTCCAGATTACCTTGTCTGCAAGTAGTAGGTATCCTCATTGTTGCATTGTTCACCCAGCCCTCGTGTAGGCCGTTTTTTCCTTTACCCACCCCATGCGATTTCCATGGTTGGTTTAGGAGGGTTTTAGGTAGAATGGTAGACTATTGCGTCCGTGTTTTGGTGGCCGTGTTTTTTTCATCTAGTGTGCTATGTCATTGTTTCTATGAGACGGGCTGTTAGAAGAAAGTTTTTTTGGGTGATGAATCATCTGTTCTCTTCTAGTTGTTCCTGTTGATTAAACAATTTCCGATTAATAAATTTGGCCTTGTCCAGTTTTATCATCCAATTTGTGTGTGATGCGATGGATTGCGTATGTGTCTTGTTTGTGGCCAAGAGCAGCAACTGCATGTCTTGTTTTAGGAGCTCCAATACAAGTTCTACGGTGATGTATGTTATGCTTGCTTTTTATAAACTTGAAGTGCAGAATTACCGTATTTGTTGTGTATTGTCTTTGGCAGCAGCAACTGTGTTTTGCTGGGATGATGATAGACAAGCACTATTATGTTGCCAGTTTCATTGAAAATAGGTCACTCCAGCCCTTTATCTGCCAGCCTCACGAGTCATGATCAACCTTCAAACGATTTGTGTCACCTGACTTATTTACATGCCTATGGTAATCTTAGGCGTTGTTTGTGAAATTGCATCGCAACCTAGGTGGATCACTGTATGTTTCATCATGTATTCTTGTTATTTGGGGACATTTGTTGGATCGATTTACAGATTTGTGCTTCCTTTAGTATTTGTGTGTTGTCTTTTGTTAGACCTTTGTTTGTTTACATTTTTCTTCTCTTTTTTTCTTGCACCCGTCCATGAGTCAATGGTTGTAGATAGTAGACCTTGAGTATACTATATAGTTTATTGTACCCACATTGAATCGCATAATAATCTGAACAATTTGTTGCTTATTACACTGAACAACATAATTATCTAGGGCCATGCTAGTATTGCTAGTTGTGGCTTATTAATGTACTTGGGTTACGGACCACCCAATATCGATAGTTGACGTGCTTCTATCTGTTGTTGATTGCTCAACTATGACCTTGTAAATTGTTAGGACAGTTATCCTGTTTTCAGATATGAGAATTTATAAATACTGTAATAGGCATGTCAATCTGATCCTTTTTGGGTAATCTGATGCTTCAGGTTTGTAGTTATTTACTTCTTAACGTCTGATTCTAGAATCCAGATTACCTTGATCTGTAAGTACTAGGTATCGTCATTGTCGTATTGTTTGTCCAGTGGTCCTGTTGGCCATTTCTTCGTTTGCCCACCCCATGCGATTTTCCATGGTTGGTTTAGGAGGGTTTTAGATAGACTGTTGAGTCTGTTTTGGTGGCTATGATTTTTTTTCATCTAGTCTGCTATGTCATCCTTCCTTTGAGAACTTGGCTGTTAGAAGATAGTTTTGCCTTTTTGGTGAATCATCTGTGCTCTTCTAGTTCTTGTTGAGTACACAGTTCCCGATGATTTTTTTGGCCTTGTCCAGTTTTATCATCCAATTTTTGTGTGATGCCATGGATTGCCATATCTGTGTCTTGTTTGTGGCCAAGAGCAGTACTGCATGTCTTGTTTTAGGAGCTCCAATACAAGTTCTCCGGTGATGTATGTTATGCTTGCTTTTTATAAACTTGAAGTTCAAAATTACCGTATTTGTTGCATATTGTCTTTGGCAGCAGCCACTCTGTATCTTCATGAACGCCTAATTAGTCTGACTGCCTAATTTTTTCCTGCTTATTTTTCAGCGGACGTGAAACTGCCACACCTAGATGTCGACGCCGAGTAGAGAACATCGCACCAAGGTATATATGCACGTATACTATTATGTTTTAATATTAGCAAAGATTTTGTCAGTAGCATTTTCGATGCTTTGGCTGCTAATAACCTTCCTTTATCTCCCAAGGTATATATGCACTTATACTATTATGTTTTAATATTATAACCTCTAATTAGGACTATGCAGAAAATAATTTGAGTAGTATCCATGTCGAGTTAAACGAACCTCAGTTATCCTTCAGGAAGGTGAAATTCCGAGGAAAACTTACAATGAGCATAGTTCTTCAAGCATGGAGATTGAGGATGGTGAGTTCATACCAGATAAAATGATCAAATCGAATCCCACTGCAAAAGGACCAGCCAGAGCAGGTCATGATATTGCTGCCCACGGGACTGAACCTGAAAAGAAGCATGCACCAAGGCAGCTCCCTAGGAGGAAAACTAAACCGCGCACTGGTATATGCTGTTCACTAGTTGTGCTCTGCAGGCTTTACCAGGTACTGTATCAACATTTTCTTTTACCTTGCTCTGATTCATGCTTCTTTTTGTTAGCATGTTCAACATTATGTCTTGCATTTTAATGTTATTTAAACGTAGTTTCCTTTGATAGATTTTGTACAGGAGACTACAAACTGCAAGGGATTTATGCACCGGTGTTCTATACACACAGTAACGTCGCTTGTCTACCTTAGAAATTAAAATGTTCATTTCACGTACGCTATGCATGCAAGTGTTGGCCCTAAATTCAAAACTGTTTTCCTGAGCGGTGCAGGTTTAAGGATCAACTCTGCAAGCTGCTTGATCGCTGTATTGACAATTGCAAATTTGAGGACTTCTGTCTTCAATTTCTTGGGCCAAACTCCTTTGAGCTTTTCACTCTGGATATAGTCATAAACCAACTTATCAAGCAGGTAATCCAAATCGATTATGCATGCAATCATTGATGACTGTGGATTTTGATAATCAACTTAATTCTGTTTATTTGCAGTTGAGCGTAGTTTTTGCAAGCGACTCGCTCCTTCAGTTCCTTGAGAAATCACCAAGAAGACCAATTCCACCCAAACTTGTGTGCCCGCGTCATACTGATGCACGTGTTTTCTCCTCTTTTGGATCTTCAACTCAGCCACCAATTGGGTGGCATGATCGAGAAGAGCAAGACGGGAAACTTCCGCTTCATTTTGAGAGAAGGTAGGGATCCTCTGAAATGTTTGACTAAAGGATTCACCAATACCGTCGTGAAGTCGTTTCCAAGTTTAACCCTGTGTGTGTGTTTCAGGAAAAAACGCAAGTTGGAGAACGGTGCAGCGAGTTCCTCTCTGCCTGGACGAAGGGACCCAGACTCGTAGCTGAACTGTTGATGTCATTGGAAATTTTGTGTAATGTAGCAGAAACGTGTAACAAGATGGTTTGGAAGAAGAACCCTAGCATGCAACAATGTGAGTCTGGCACAGATGGAATCATCATCAGTAGTAGGAGCAGAAGTAGCATGGACATGTAGATCCCGCCTTACCAAATGGGCTTCCAGTATGCTGACGAACTTGCTGGACTTGTTGCCGAGCTGACATTGCAGGGATGAGGTTTCGATGTGAGAGTACTATTGTTATCAGTTCCATTACCGCATGAATGAGACAAATCCATTCACGTGTTGTGGACGGCTATCTCAGCAGGCTGTCGTGGATGCTTATTCTTGTGTTGAGTCGAACCGCCTTTTGTACCACCCTCTTAATCAGGATACACTCCGGTCCGAGACATATCAGGGGATTTCTGATGCAGTGGGTGAGGGCAATTCAAGCGGAAGTAGCATGGACATGTAGATCCCGCCTTACCAAATGGGCTTTCCGTACACTGACGAACTTGCTGGACTTGTTGCCGAGCTGACATTGCAGCGATGTCAATACATAAACATCGACATTACAAGTTGCAACCATGTACTTACATGTGGCATGAACATGATACTTATGTGTCTTCCAAAAATATAGAAATGCTGCTAGACCACTAGCGTGAAAGATTTCTTATTTGGTGGGGGTCACAACATCGAACTACCAGTTTTTTTTAGTTTTTTACCCCGACGGTTTTGTTTCTGAATTAGCTTGGTGATGTTTTGCGAGCTAGCCCAATACCCAGCCGCACCTGTTTCTTTTCCCCTGAATTTCTAATGGAGCTTTCGGCGGCGAGCGATTTGGCGAGCGGCGGGTGCGCTCTGCGGAGAATAGTGGAGAATGAGCACTCCAGTGTGCTTCGACGTCAAGGTACTGTCATCGATCAGCAATGTCAAAGTTTCCAGCACGTCCAAGTTTCCAGCGACGTCAAATGTTTTCAGAGCAGCGAGTCTGTGTCTGATCTCAAGCTAGCTCAGGTGGTCACAGCAAATCTGTGCGCACAACAAAATGATGAGAAGAAAGGTGTAGAAATATTTTTATACTAAGTACTCATTTGTGCAACAGATCTAGTTACATCTCCCTCAAAACCGCTAACGCGGATCGAAACAAGAATCTTGAAACTAGCTAGCAGAAAACGGCCCCAAGATCGATCGATCTTCGGTCAGGAACCAACAAATCAACCAAGAACAAAACGGCTAAAATGAACACGCATGCAGCGATCGATCGATTTCTCAGACCTCACTCCTCCTCGGTGGTCTCGAGGTACGCGGCGAGGCTCCCGGAGGATCGGCACGAGAGCGACGACGCAGACCGCTGGCCCGTGGGCGGGCGAGCCAGGCGGCGGCCGAAGCTGTCGTAGTGGATCGCGCCCACGAAGTCCAGCGGCTGGCACCGCTCCCCCATCAAGATCGCGCGGCGCCACACCACGCCCTCCTCGTCCTTGATGTCCTCCATTGTGCCGTCGTCGTCTCCCTTGCCGCCGGCGCCGGCCTGCTGCTGCCGCGGCCGCGTGAAGAAGCCGTCGCTGCCGACGGGCCGCGTCCGCCTGCGCGATACGGACGAGGCGGCGAAGCTGCTGACGCCGTAGCGGTGGCGGTGGCGGAGGAGGCGGCGGGTCGCGCGGGAGACGCGCCGGCTGCACACGGCCACCAGGCTCGACACCCTGCCGACGATGTGCTCCGTGTACCCGCCGTGTACGGCCATGTCGATCGGCGGACAGTTGGTGCGGCGCGCGCGTGATCTGGCGGTCGGAATCTGGTGGAGAAGAAACTAGTCCTGGATGTAGAGTGAGCTGGGGAGGGAGTGGTCGAACTTATCGGGATGTGCATGCGAGCGCGGGAAGTTCGGAGTTTGACTGACCGCGCCTGCGAGCTATAGCTTTATTCATGCAGATTGCTGGAAAAACAAAGAGAGGTAAAGGAGCTTTTTTTTTTTTGGTTGCTCACCACATATGCCATGTGGTGAGAGGTAAAGGAGCTTTGATCTGCATGGGCATGGCACGCCCGTTCCCTTCTCTTTGACTGAAACTCTTTTTTTGGGGGGGAGTTGAAATTTAGACGTTCAAGATCCCGCGGTGGACACAGAATGTTCAAGATCTTTCATCCAAAATTCGATGAACCTTTAGCTTTAGCTTTGAGTACTTTGTCAGACTACATTATTAGGTTGTAATACCTCCGTTTGTAAATATAATATGTTTTAGTAAACTAAAGTAGCAAATCAAAACATTTTATATTCTGAAACAGAGGTAGTACCTAATGCCATTGCGTCTATTTTTCTACGACACGGCCTCGCAATAGTTACGTTTTTCTTAGCACTGTCCAACGCTGCAGATATTTTGTTTTTGTTGACAAAACCCAACGGCCACGCAACAGATCTAGGTTGTACTTATTTTCTTGAGATAAAGATCTACTCTCTCTTATCTGTTTTAATTGATGGTGTCGGGTTTCGGAAGCCTCGACCAACAATCTCGCATGTACGTTTATGTCTAGAAACTGCTGGATCAGGTGGGATTCGGTCGTGCGCCGGTGGGAGCGACTGATACGTCTCCAACGTATCTATAATTTCTTATGTTCCATGCTAGTTTTATACCAATAGCTACATGTTTTATTCACACTTCATAGCATTTTTATGCATTTTCTGGAACTAACCTATTAACAAGATGCCACAGTGCCAGTTCCTGTTTTCTGCTGTTTTTGGTTTCAGAAAAGCTGTTCTGGAAATATTCTCGGAATCGGACGAAACAAAATCGCAGATGCCTATTTTTCCCGACACGTTCCAGAAGTCCGAAGAGGAGACGAAGGGGGCAGCAGGGCGCCCTCACCCTATGGCGGCGCGGGTGGGCCCCCTGCCGCGCCACCCTATGGGGAGCGGGCCCCGCGCCTCCACCGACGTCGCCCCTTCGCCTATTTATTCCTCCAGACGCGAAAACCCTAAAACACCGAGCCATATTTCCAGAAAACATCCGCTGCCGCCGCCGCCGTCAACCCTAACTCGGGGGGTTCAGAAGTTCTCCTCCGGCACCCTGCCGGAGAGGGGAATCATCACCGGAGGGCTCTACATCGCCATGCCTGCCTCCGGAGTGATGCGTGAGTAGTTCATCCTTGGACTACGGGTCCATACAGTAGCTAGATGGTTGTCTTCTCCTTTTGTGCCATCATGTTTAGATCTTGTGAGCTGCCTATCATGATCAAGATCATCTTATTGTAATGCTACATGTTGTGTTTGTTGGGATCCGATGGATATTGAATACTATGTCAAGTTGATTATTGATCTATCATATATGTGTTGTTTATGATCTTGCATGCTCTCCGTTATTAGTGTAGGCTTTGGCCAAGTTTATGCTTGTAACTCCAAGAGGGAGTATTTATGCTAGATAGTAGGTTCATGCCTCCATTTAATCTGGGACAGTGACAGAAAGTTCTAAGGTTGTGGATGTGCTGTTGCTACTAGGGGTAAAACAGCAATGCTTTGTCTAAGGATATTAGTGTTGTTTACATTATGCACCATACTTAATGCAATTGTCTGTTGCTTGCAACTTAATACTGGAAGGGGTGCGGATGCTAACCTGAAGGTGGACTATTTAGACACAGATGCATGCTGGATGGCGGTCTGTGTACTTTGTCGTAATGCCCAAATAAATCTCATAGTGATCATCATGATATGTATGTGCATTGTTATGCCCTCTCTATTTGTCAATTGCCCAACTGTAATTTGTTCACCCAACATGTTTAGTATTTTATTATGGAGAGACACCACTAGTGAACTGTGGACCCCGGTCCATTCTTTTACATCTGAAATACAACCTACTGCAATCATTGTTCTTTTACATTCTCTGCAAACAAACATCATTTTCCACACTATACGCCTAATCCTTTGTTTTCAGCAAGCCGGTGAGATTGACAACCTCACTGTTTCGTTGGGACAAAGTAGTTTGATTGTGTTGTGCAGGTTCCACGTTGGCACCGGAATCTCTGGTGTTGCGCCGCACTACATTCCTCCACCAACACCTTCGGAGCAACGTTGACTTCCTACTGGATTGATAACCTTGGTTTCATACTGAGGGAAAACTTGCTGCTGCACTCATCATACCTTCCTCTTGGGGTTTCCAACGGACGTGTGACTTTACACGCATCAAGCATATTTTCTGGCGCCGTTGCCGGGAAGTCGAGTTGCTTTGGATTCAGAAGATTTCTGCCTCCACTAGGCACCAGTATTTTCTGGCGTTCTTGCAAGGGGAGTCTCTCACACCCAATCTCTTTACTTTGTTTTTTGTCTTGCTTTATTTTTATTTTGTCTTGTTTGCTTTCTTTATATCAAAAACACAAAAAAATTAGTTACTTGTTTTTATCTTGTTATTTTTCGGTTTTTTTTTTTGCTAAAATGAGTACTCCTGAAGTTGAAGTTCGGTCCTTTAAGCAACAAGGTGGAGAAAGTTTGAAAGATGCTTGGTATAGGATTAGTAATGCTCATCATAGATGTAATAAAAAACATTCTACCATGATCCTTCTTAGGAATTTCTATGTTGGTATCACTAGTTGGTATAGGTATGTTCTGGATACTCTTACAGGGGGTAATTTCCTAGGTACTCCTGCTTTGGAAGCTTGTAATTTAATTGAAAGTTTAGTAGGAACACCACCTACTAACATTAAAACTGAGATCACTTTGGAGGATATTATAAACAAACTAAATTCTATGGAGAAATTTTTTCCAACACTACTTGAATCAGTAGCAAGCACTAATGAAAGAATCACTGCTTTAGAGGCTAAACATGCTCTTGATAATCAAAACCATAGGATTGGTGAACTAGAAGAAGCTATGGGAACCTTGGGTTCAACCTTTTCCTCTCTTAAGTTTAAGGAGAAGGCTTATGTGGGGAAGGAGCAAAAGTTCATGTATGTTCCTAAGATGCCAAAGCCAAAGACTCATTATGAACTTAAAATTGATAAAACTCTTAGTAAAACTTTGGGAAATTTAAATAATGAAACATCTTCAGAAATACCTGAGGTACCCATTGTGACAAGTTATGAGGAAGCTTTTGATGATTTGGATGATTTATCTCTTGATAACACTTGATTTTCACTTTCTGCGCCTAGCTGAAAGGCGTTAAAGAAAAGCGCTTGTGGGAGACAACCCATCTTTTTATTTTCTGTCATTTTATTTTATTTTGAGTCAAGGTGCTGTTTACTTCTGTAGCAACTCCTTTGTATCTTTATTTTATTGCATTGTTGTGCCAAGTAAAGTCTCTAGTTGAAAGTTGTTGCTAAAATTGGATTTCTGCGCAGTGACAGATTTTTGCTGTCCACCATTTTGAGCTGTATGCGCTACAGAAAATTCGAAAAATTCTGAAAAAATCACGCATGATCCTTATATATGTACGCAACTTTCATTAGTTTGGGCTTCTTCCATCTGAGCAAGTTAAGTGCCTCGAAAAAATTCGTCTTTCCAGACTGTTCTGTTTTTGACAGATTCTGCCTTTCGTTTTGCATTGCCTCTTTTACTATGTTTGATTGGATTTCTTTGCTCCATTAAACATCAGTGGCTGTAAGTAATGTCCAGAAGCTTTGGTAATGATTGTGTCACAGTAGAATATGAGAATTTTTGATTATGCACTAACCCTCTAACGAGTTACCTGAGTTTGGTGTGGCGGAAGTTTTCAAGGAGCAAGAGAGAAGGATGATATGATGTGATCAAGAAGAGTGAAAAGCCTAAGCTTGGGGATGCCCCCGTGGGTCATCCCTGCAATATTCAAGAAGACTCAAGCGTCTAAGCTTGGGGATGCCCAAGGCATCCCCTTCTTCATCAACAATTTATCAGGTCATCTCTAGTGAAACTATATTTTAATTCTTCCACATTTTATGTATTTTACTTGGAGCGTCTGTTTGCTTTTATTTTTGTTTGTTGTTTTTATTTTTCTGAATAAAGTCGGATCCTAGCATTCTTGTGTGGGAGAGAGACACGCTCCGCTTTTTCATGTGAATACTCATATTCTTCACTTATATCTTTTGAGTATTCTTATCTAGCTACTGCTATGCTTTTAGCTCCTGTTTTTCATGCATCTCTTTTAGAGCTGTTAATTCTTGTGGAAAGTACTCTCTTGTTTCTTTTGTAAATTACTTGGAGAGTTGCTTGGTTGATGTGTTGGTTCAGAAAATGCTGCATGTGGTAGATGGTATATCGAAAAGACACTCATATAGATCATTGTCTTGTTTTATTTGACACTTGGCAATTGTTTTGAGCTCTCAAGTATTTCATGTTTAAGCTCTTGCATCATGTAGTTAAAAGTCTATTAGTAAAGAACTACCGTAGAGCTTGTTGAAATTTGGTTTGCATGATTGGTATCTCTAAGGTCTAGATATTTTCTGGTAAAAGTGTTTGAGCAACAAGGAAAGACAGTGTAGAGTCTTATAATGCTTGCAATATGTTTTCATGTGAGTCTTGCTGTACCGGTTTATACTTGTGTTTGCTTCAAACAACCTTGCTAGCCTAAACTCTGTACTGAGAGGGAATGCTTCTCGTGCATCCAAAACCTTGAGCCAAAACCCATGCCAATTGTGTCCACCATATCTACCTATTATGTGGTATTTCCTGCCATTCCAAGTAAATACTTCATGTGCTACCTTTAAACTATTCAAAACTTTATTACTCCTTATTTGTGTCAATGTTTTATAGCTCATGAGGAAGTATGTGGCGTTTACTCTATCACCTTGTCATTTATTCATGACAGACTTTCACCAATGGACTAGTGGCATATACATCCGCTTATCCAATAACTTGCAAAAAGAGCTGGCAAATGGGGTGCCCAGTCCCAATTAATTATAACTTTAACCATTTGATTCTCTTCACATGTTTGCCAATGATTTATCAAAAGCAAATTCCAAAATGTTAAACTTTATCAAATAGGCACTCCTCCATGGTATGTGATTGTTGGAAGGCACCCGAGGATTCGGTTAGCCATGGCTTGTGTAAGCAAAGGTTGGGAGGAGTGTCATACCAATTTATAAATATGCATGTGTAAACAAAAGAGAAGAGGGATGATCTACCCTTGGGTAGAAATAACGTCCTTCATGGGAGCCGCTCTTGAAAGTTTGGGTGACAAGGGGGATAGAGTGCCCACTGCCATTCGTTGACAACAACAAACACCTCTCAAACACTTACTTTATGCTCTCTATATGTTTTCAAAACTTAAAAAGCTCTAGCACATGATTTAATCCCTGCTTCCCTCTGCGAAGGGCCTATCTTTTACTTTATTGTTGAGTCAGTTTACCTACTCCTTTCTATCCCTGAAGCAAACACTTGTGTCAACTTTGTGTGCAACAATTCTTATATGTTTACTTATTGCACTTATTATATTGCTTTGTGTTGACAATTATCCATGAGATATACAAGTTACAAGTTGAAAGCAATTGCTGAAACTTAATCTTCCTTTGTGTTGCTTCAATGCCTTTTACTTAGAATCTATTGCTTTATGAGTTAGCTCTTATGCAAAACTTTTTGATGCTTGTCTTGAAAGTACTATTTATGAAAAGCTTTTGCTTATATGATTCAGTGTTTACTCATTATCTATTTGTTAGCAAACTATAGACCATTGCCTTGAGTCACTTCATTCATGACATATGCTTTACAATATTATTTGATCAAGATTATGTTGGTAGCATGTCACTTCAGAAATTATTGTTGTTATCGTTTACCTACTCGAGGACGAGTAGAACTAAGCTTGGGGATGCTTGATACGTCTCCAACGTATCTATAATTTCTTATGTTCCATGCTAGTTTTATACCAATAGCTACATGTTTTATTCACACTTCATAGCATTTTTATGCATTTTCTGGAACTAACCTATTAACAAGATGCCACAGTGCCAGTTCCTGTTTTCTGCTGTTTTTGGTTTCAGAAAAGCTGTTCTGGAAATATTCTCGGAATCGGACGAAACAAAATCCCAGATGCCTATTTTTCCCGACACGTTCCAGAAGTCCGAAGAGGAGACGAAGGGGGGCAGCAGGGCGCCCTCACCCTATGGCGGCGCGGGTGGGCCCCCTGCCGCGCCACCCTATGGGGAGCGGGCCCCGCGCCTCCACCGACGTCGCCCCTTCGCCTATTTATTCCTCCAGACGCGAAAACCCTAAAACACCGAGCCATATTTCCAGAAAACATCCGCTGCCGCCGCCGCCGTCAACCCTAACTCGGGGGGTTCAGAAGTTCTCCTCCGGCACCCTGCCGGAGAGGGGAATCATCACCGGAGGGCTCTACATCGCCATGCCTGCCTCCGGAGTGATGCGTGAGTAGTTCATCCTTGGACTACGGGTCCATACAGTAGCTAGATGGTTGTCTTCTCCTTTTGTGCCATCATGTTTAGATCTTGTGAGCTGCCTATCATGATCAAGATCATCTTATTGTAATGCTACATGTTGTGTTTGTTGGGATCCGATGGATATTGAATACTATGTCAAGTTGATTATTGATCTATCATATATGTGTTGTTTATGATCTTGCATGCTCTCCGTTATTAGTGTAGGCTTTGGCCAAGTTTATGCTTGTAACTCCAAGAGGGAGTATTTATGCTAGATAGTAGGTTCATGCCTCCATTTAATCTGGGACAGTGACAGAAAGTTCTAAGGTTGTGGATGTGCTGTTGCTACTAGGGGTAAAACAGCAATGCTTTGTCTAAGGATATTAGTGTTGTTTACATTATGCACCATACTTAATGCAATTGTCTGTTGCTTGCAACTTAATACTGGAAGGGGTGCGGATGCTAACCTGAAGGTGGACTATTTAGACACAGATGCATGCTGGATGGCGGTCTGTGTACTTTGTCGTAATGCCCAAATAAATCTCATAGTGATCATCATGATATGTATGTGCATTGTTATGCCCTCTCTATTTGTCAATTGCCCAACTGTAATTTGTTCACCCAACATGTTTAGTATTTTATTATGGAGAGACACCACTAGTGAACTGTGGACCCCGGTCCATTCTTTTACATCTGAAATACAACCTACTGCAATCATTGTTCTTTTACATTCTCTGCAAACAAACATCATTTTCCACACTATACGCCTAATCCTTTGTTTTCAGCAAGCCGGTGAGATTGACAACCTCACTGTTTCGTTGGGACAAAGTAGTTTGATTGTGTTGTGCAGGTTCCACGTTGGCACCGGAATCTCTGGTGTTGCGCCGCACTACATTCCTCCACCAACACCTTCGGAGCAACGTTGACTTCCTACTGGATTGATAACCTTGGTTTCATACTGAGGGAAAACTTACTGCTGCACTCATCATACCTTCCTCTTGGGGTTTCCAACGGACGTGTGACTTTACACGCATCAGCGACGTGAAGCTTTGCTTCTATTGCCATCATGGCAAATCCATAGTGAAGTTAAAGACGGAGAATGTAATTGCGTAGCAGTATGTATGTGGGGCGATAGCAGCAGGTAAAGTTCATAGTCCTACCTTTAAAGATGAAATTCCAAAGTATGTGCTTAATTGGTTGTGTCTAGCAATGAGCTTGTTAAAATATTATTTTGAGAGCGGGGACTATTTTCGCTGTGAAAACACAAGATCTACGATCGGACGACGACGCTTGTGCACTGTTTACTTCTTAAAGACGTTGTTTTTTAATAAATTATATATCATGTGCTGTTTTGGTAGTGGTTATGGTGCTGATGCTATAAGGACTCGAACTCTGTAGCGGTTCTCTTCTTTTTTAGTTTCTTTTTTTCCTTTTTCGGATGTGTGAATCTATAATCGCATTAGCTTTTTTAGCCTATTGAGTTGTTGCATAGGCTTGTTGTTGCATAGGCTTGTTGTTGCATAGGCTGAGTAGAATTGGCACAATATTAATATATACTCTTTGAATGTACAAATCCTTATACAACATGCGACACTTGAGACAATCATGCGACGGATCGAAGGGAATTGTTTTTGTTTTTTTAGAACATCGAAGGGAATAGGTTTTACCTAAGAGCATTCCTTAGGGCGTCCACCCACGCGGCCCACCTTGTCCGTAGGGCTAAGGGACTTGTACGTCAGAGATGGAACCGGAACAGACCCCGAGTCCTAAAGCAACTCCTCTCACCTATACTACCCGATAAAATCTAGGGTCCACCCAAACAAACAGCCGCGCGCGCTCTGCACGACGACCAGAGATCGATCGATCCCACCATCGATTGGTTATTTCATCTGCGCTCCCGAGCCCCCAGAGATCGAGTTCGATGGCGGCTCAGTCGACGGCGTTCCGGAGGGCAGCCTCCCGCGTCGCCTCCGCGGCGGTCAACGCCTGCTTCGGCGCCATCGCCATCGCCGGAGCGGGCGCGTTCTGTATCCTTGCGAATACCGGAGCGGACTGGGAGCGGAACAGCGCCACGGTCCAGATGGGAGGAGAACCAGATGGGCAAAATGCCAGGATGACGACCGGGATGCACGCCGAAACCGGCGCCGGCGGAGCGGCTCGTCGGCCCAATTAACCAATGACGCTTTGTGTTCTTCTTTTCTTCTTTTGATTGATAGGAAATAAAGATTGTGCTAGCATGCATGCATATTTTTAGGTTTTGTCTTCTTTCTTTGTTACTACTAGATAACACCCCACGCGTTGCTGCGGGACCTTTTGAAAACATATTATTGAACAGTAGGAATGTTGAAAAATCATACAAATAATGTAGCATAAACTTGAAAGTTTTTAGAAACATTGAAGAACTTTGGATATTGTGGTAAAAAGCATGGTTTATCAAGTTAAATAAAAATAAGATTTCGACAAAAATCAATACGGTCAACATTGATTTAGAGCAATATATTTGGTTTGTAACAATTTGGTACATTATAGAAGACATGTTAAAGTAAGTTTGAAGCAACATGAATACTGGTACGACGTGTACTAAGAGTTATACTGCTGAACTCTTATTTTTTGTATGCAACATGTGTCCTCCTATCATTGCACCGCCTTCTCTGCTATTGATTAATAGTAGTTGGAGGTTGTCCTACATAGAAAAATGATCAATAGATGTACTAACCCATCGGTGGATGGAAGCTATATAAACTGAATCAGGTGACTAATTAGAAGCAAATCATGGCTGAAAAAAGAGAACATATAAGGCGTACGAAAAATCTTTTCTTTTTATACTGCATTAGCATGTCAGTCCGTTACTACATATAATTGATAGATTACTGTCACCACATACCTCCCTGCACCTTCTGGCACCTTACAACAAAAGTTGAGTTCCAAATCCCATGAGAAATTTGAACGCATTCTCAGCACAAAAACCAATTCTATGCAATGACAGACTGCGAATATATGAGGTCAATTGAGACGTCACGGCAGTAAAACATAAACCCTCAAATCCTAGGGCAAATAGCTCCTGTGCGACGTTTTCATCGTCAATTGATGGGCAGCGACGTCGTTGGCAGGAATAGCTCTGCTGTGACATCGCTGTTTGCACAAATTGCTCTGCTGCGACTTGGCCCTTAAGCGCATTCTGTTAATAAGGATTAGGATTATGGGGAGCCGGCGGGTGGACCCACAACTTATCCACGTCAGCTTGCATAAGATGGGACCCACACAGCAACTACGACCGTTATATCCTCCTCCCCTACGCGCGCATCCTCCCTTGCCTGTCTTCTTCTTCTCCGACGACGAAGCGCCGCAACGCCGACGAGCTTGTCTGAACTGAACTGAAGATTCATTTGCGCAATTTCTGAACCGAAGCAGTAAGCAGAACTGAAATTGCACTAAATTCAACTGAAATTTAACTTAACATATAATGAAATTGCAAATATTACATAGTTTAGTTCGTGGAGATCATCGGATCAAAAGCCACACACGCGGGCACAAGCCCGATTACATAGCAAGCCTACCTAATTGGGCGTCAACGCTGCTCTACCCCTAAACGCAGATCCAAAATTGGGCGTCCGGAGCCCCGGGGGTGCGGCGGCGACGAGGCGGCGGCGCCGCTCAGTCGGACCAGTCGAACTCGGAGTCGGAGTCCGAGCTGACCTCGATGACGGGGGGTGGAGGGAAGCGTCGATAGCGCTCTGGAGGCGGAGTTCGTTGAGCTCCTCCCGTTCCTGACGGCGCACCTCGACGTCCTGTTGCTGCTGGTCGCTGCGCTGGATCACCTCCTCGGTGATCCAGTCTAGGTCCTCGTCGGCGGCGAAGTCCCCGGGCAGCAAGCCGCGGCGCGGTGGGCGGTCCTGCTGCTCCTGCTCCTCCTCCCTCTTTGGCGGTGGCAGCTGTGGCGCCCGTGCCGCCATGCGGGAGCTCCCGTGCTCGTAGCGGCGGCCGCGCGCCGCCACGTTGCGGTCATACTCCTCCACCTCACGACGGCGTACGCTGCCGGCGGCGTTAGGCCCATGTGGAGCCATTTGTACGCGCCGCGCTTCCGACCGACGTCGGAATGAACCCGCCTCACGCGTTCGGGGTCAGCCTGCCGCTTCTGCGCCTTCCGGCCCTCGTCGGAGCGATTTCCATCGCCGGAATGGCCACCGCGGGAGCTGGAACCCCCGGAACCCCCACGCCTCATCATCTTCGTGCGGTGGCGCTGGATCTGTAGGTAGCGGCGGCGGTTTCACGTGGATTTGGTCGCCGCGGCGAGTGAGTGTGGGGAGCGGCGCAGATCTGAAATGGTGCGAAATAGCTAGGGTACGACACATCTGAGTGGATAAGAAGGGGAACAGGGGCAGTCGGGAAAAAAAAACGGTGGGCCGTGGCATGGGAAAGTGAACGGGAGGTGGGCCGTGAAATGAAATAACAGGCCCGTTATTTGGTTGGCCCTTATCTTATGCGTGTCTGAAAAAAAACTATGCCCTCGAACACTTATCATAAAAACATGAAGATTTTTTTGATTTGCAAATAAACCATTATTATTCATTTTCATTTTTAAACTTGAGTTTAGTTTTTCATTGTCATTTTTAAACTTGAGTTTTTTTTATTTGCAAATAAACCATTATTATTCAAAAGAAAATAAATTAGATGAAGATTAATTCAAAAAATAGTGAGACTTCAGAATGACACTATATAGATAGAAAACAAGTCTAGGAGTTTGTTTTGGCTGATTAAGACAAGGTGAAAAAAACACATGCTTAGGAATGGAGCTGTTTACCCTACCTTTAGAGCTCATTTAAATTTTGAGAAGACAAAAAATCAAGATTTCAAAAAAATTCAAAAAATTTGTCCCAGTGCAATATCTCAATGGATGGGACAACTCACTATTATAGATTTTCTATAATAGTGAGATGCCCGACCCACTGAGCTACTGGACTAGAACAGGAAATGCAACACCCAAATTGTGAGCATGGGGACTCGAACTTGGGTGGGCAAAGGGAGGCATCAACCCTTGCCACTAGGCTATGCCCATGTTTGCGACAAATCTACCACCATTAGGAGGTAATAGTTACAACCCTCCATCTAACAAAAATACACCCCAAATTTTTTGAATTTTTTTGCTCATTTCAAATTTGGTCAAAACCTAAGTTTGACCAAGATTTAAACAAGTTCAAAACATGAAAATGAAAAAGTAAGCCTGGATCCTTCTTAGTCACTCCAAAATGAAGCTTTGGTGAGTTTTTTGGAAAATTTCATGTTGCAAATCCAAAACCACATCTCTTCACACATGAGAGTTCATAGTTTGAGATTTGAGATTTCACACCACATTCAAGCATATTTTGTTTGAATGTATCTAGACCTTGTTTATCAATTGGAGTTGTTAGTATATGACAAACTAAGAACATGTGCACTGGTTTTTCATTTTTTTTTTTTGATGTTTTTTGAATATTTTATGATTATTTTGAATTCGGTCAAACCTAAGTTTGACTAAGATTTAAAAAAGTTTCAAACATGAAAATGAAAAACCAAGCTTAGATCCTTCTTAGTCACTCCAAAATGAAGCTAGGGTGAGGTTTCCCATATTTTGCATTTTGAAAACCCCAAACACTCTACTCTATCCTTCGAACTCTATGCAACCTCAGTTGAGGTTGTTCAATTTGTGAAGGATTTTTCGTGCAAATTCTTGTGCATCATCTTTTAAACAAGTGCACAAGTTTGAACAACATTTTGAATATTTTTTAATGTACAGCGACGTCGTTGCTGAGTTTTCCGACCGGTACAAAATAGCAAAATAGTTTCACACAAGCCATTTTCATTCATATTTAGGGGGGCGGGCCACAAACGGCCATTTTACATAGTACTTCTAATAATAACAAAATATAAAACTAAAAAATTTGCCCTTCGGTTGGCGGCGATGGTGCGGCGGCGGTGTCGTCAATCTACGGATCGACGCCGAGGTCCTCCTGCTCTACGATGCGGAGGACGGCCACGGTGACCTCCCGCGCGTCCACCGCCACACGAAAGCGCTGCTCGGCGCCCTCCTCGCCGGCCTTGAACGCCTCCTCCGCAGCGGCCAGCTCGGCGTTGGCGTCGTCCACCCTCTTCCATGCTGGCAACACGACGTCGAGGAGGACGCGGATGCTGCAGGTGCCGGTGCGGCCGCCGCGCGTGACGCGGCACCCGCCCGGCGGAATCGGCGGCAAATCGTCCGGAAGGACGAACTCTTCGTCGTCCTCCTCCGCCGATAAATCGTCCGGCTCAGGCTCCGGCTTCGGCTCCGGCGCCGGCCGCTTCTTTCACTCCTTCCGCTCCTCGTCGGAGCGGTTACCGCCACCGGAATGGCCACCGCGGCCCGCGTTTGAACCCCCTCCTAAACATTGTGGCTACGTGGTGCTGGATCTGCAGCTGGAGGTGGATTGGTCGCCGGCGGCGAGCAAGTGGGAGCGGCGGCGACAGTGGGAGCGGCGAGTGAGTGGGGAAAAATAGCTAGGGCACGACACCTTTGAGTGGATAAGAACGCGTGGCATTGGGCCGTGGTATTGGGCCGTGGCGAGGCGTTTGGGCTATGTTGGTTGGGCCGTGCCGTTCGGCCGTGGCGAGGCGGTGAGAATAGAAAAAAAAACACCATTTGGGCCGTGGCCAATGCGTGTTTGACATATTCAAAAAACAAAACTAAAAAAAACTTGTGCACTTGCGATTTAGCATAACTAATTCAAAAACATTCAAAATATATTTCATGTTCATGTATTAAACTTGTTCATGTTCATGTCTTAAACTTATTTCATGTGCACACTTTCAAATGAGTTCAAACTTGTTTAAATGTTGGTCAAACTTGGGTTTGACCGATTTTAAAATAAGCATAAAAAATTCAAAAAAAATCAAAAAATGAAAAAACCAGTGCGCATGTTCTTACTTTGTCATATACTAACAACTCCAATTGATAAACAAGGTCTAGATACATTCAAACGAAAAATGCTTCAATAGATGACATCTTTTATAGTGACAAATGGCACTTTATTTACCACTTGGTAAATAAAGAAGTAAATCATTGTCTATAGATGACATCTTTTATAAGCCTCTACCTAGTTGACAAGGTTTCACAAAAGTGTTCGACATGGTGAACACAAGAACGTGCGAATACCAACATTGGCATGTCCAGAGCACGCCCCCAAGGTGTTCGACATGGTGATTACATGGCCAGTTCACAAAAGTACTCCCCCACACGCTCCCAGTGCTGGGCAAACACTGCCTGAAAGAGTTTCAGGCATCTAACAAAATTCACCAGACTTCCGGACTACAGTCTGCAGCTCATTCTTCCAGCGTCCATCTTCCCTCCGAACGCCATGGCCCTGGAGCTGTCGCTGTAGCTGATTCCTCTAGCTCATTTTCATCTCGCAGAGAATTTCTGAGCACACCAATCTGTCCTCCGCCAGCCCGGCAACTTGACTGAAATCCTCTAGGCTCACCGCTACTTCGAAGTCCAGGCTCGGGGTTGAGCGTTCTGAAATCCTGCTCGATGAGCTCCGCCCGAGCTGCTCTGGTCGCCCGCAGCAATGTTGCGCATCGAGGCAAACCTCGGGTACCTCTGTCTCGCCCTCGGCGGCGAATGACGGCAAAGTGGAAAACCCTTGCCGCCGTGGCCGTGACACAACCACGCCTGCTTCAACACCTGCCCCACCGAAATCCGGTATCGCTTTGCCCTGCAAAGATGATGGTTGGATCCCTCGCCGCTGCCCGAATCACGAATCGGGCCGCCGTCTCCTCTGCGACCGTCGACCCGCACCACCCCATCCTCCACCCTCCCTCGTCGTCGTTACCTGCGATTGCGACCGCAAGCCCTGCGTCGCCGCCCGCCTCCTCGACTCCGATTGTCGCGCCGCTCGACTCGCCCGCTCCATCTACCGCCGTCCCCAGGATTGATTTCCTCCAGCCCAGAGAAGCCGAGACGACAGGACAGGAGAGTGAGCTCCAAGCGACGCCGGCGCGTGGCAGAGATGGTCGAGCAGAGGCAGGGGTCGCTACAGTGCAGGCACGCTCTCTGTTTCATCCACTTGACGGTCAAACGGGATTGACCGCGTGGGGAAAATGAATTAACAGCCATGTCGCAGCAAAGCAATTAGTGCGTTCAGAGATGTCGCAGCACAGCTATTACAACCAACGATGTCGCTCTCTGTCCAATTGCTACGAAAAAAGTCGCATAGGAGCTATAAGCCCCAAATCCTATGAATAAAGTACAGGATGAGCTCACCATTTGAGGTGTGGTGACAAAGTACATCGCAAGCAGGTGACAGTTTGCCGGTAAGAAAACCTAGGTAGCTGGCAGGGGCGTGAGTTGCGGGAAGGCTGCTCATATTCAGATTTGGATTAGGCAAACAAAAATCCGAAAATAGGAACAGATGGACATCGTATGTACCAATAGGAGCCATCAAATTTAGGGTCAAGGGGGTATGCAGCAGCAACAAAGGACCAGTTAATATGAGGGCTTTAGCGTCCAAGTTGTGCAGCACCTGAGAAATTAAAAATTGTGAAGTAAGAAGCAATTTCATACTGGGTAAGAAGAAGCGAGGGATTGAGGGAAGTGCTCATCAGAGGCGCCGGCATGAGCTGTGTTTTCGCCTTTGAGGACGATTCGATCCAATCGGTCTGAGGCAGATCATAGAACTTAAATAGGAAAAATCATGCGGACTTCTCATATGCCTTTATTAATGTCCTATGCAATTATTTCTCTTAGAGATTATGGAGAGAGGAAGCGACTGCACAGGTACGGAATAGTGGGCTTGTTCGTTGGATTCATGAGTCACAAGAAAACCATCGCTGGAGAAGACAAAACGCAGTGATCGGAAATAAAAATGGACAGAGCGCTGGGCAGATGAGCCATGTTTGGGCTTGTGGGCTGGTGCAGTCCGTCCGATGACCAAACAGGGTAAGAAATAAACGTGACAGAGCTGGAACCCTCTAAAGTATGAGGTGGACTCTAAGCTGTAACGGATGAAGGGCTGAAGTGGACCAATTAGATGGCTGCTTAGGTGGACGTCTTGCATGTTGAGAGAAATACCCTTAGTGGGTTGCTCCCATTTATATACTATAGATATCTGCATGCGGTATAGTTAAGTTCCATGCATGCATGTACTATCCCGTGAATTTTTCGAGCCGAAAGATGAATGCATATGTTGTGTTTCATTTTGCTACCTATCTCCTAGACGCTGTAGAGAATTGAGAATTTTCATGTATTTCAATTCTCGTACTGGTAATTGGAAAGTTACGGAAGGAGACCCCTCATTTTGCAATGAAAACAACATATAAAACTCTGGACAATTTTGAAATCAGGCTGAGCGTCTTAATACATATGCAAAAAAATCATTATTAGCCCACCATTGATTAGAAGATTTAGCTTGTAAGAATCGCTATTGGTTATCACTATTGGTTTGATACAAATAATATCGTTTTAGTATATCTGCATGAATCAGTAGTGCTCCTTCTTTTCTACCCCCTTCCTACCTCTCATTCCCTTTTATTAGGCGATATACGTGGATCCGGTGACACAATTGCTAGTAGATTCATCGTTCTCTCACATACGTGTACGGACACTTGGTTGGGCGCACATCAAGAGTGTTTCCATCATGTCCATCATGTGTGATTTACAAAGTGTCCGATGAACTGTCCGCGGTCGTACTTGGATGGCATCATGAGGAGGCATCGGCTTTCACCACCCATGGGTGCAATGGATTATGAATTGCAAGAATCAGTCAGTGAGAAGGGGAATCGGGTAATCCTACAAGTCTAGCTGGACCCGTCTTCTCCAGATATCCCTCGTCTCGGTGGAGTCCCCCCCCCCCCCCCCCCCCCCCCTACTGTCGTGCAAAGTTGTATACAAATTACAAACACAACCTATTATCCCAAAAAGGTTAGGCTACGGTAGGCTGCATCATTTGCAACTGTAGGGGAGAATTTCTAATTTTGGCATGGCCTACCCTCTAGCATTGTAGCCCTAGTGAAGAGGCTGAAATCCTTGCTTGTGTTGAAAGGGTGCGCATGCACTACATGCATGTGTCGAGTATTATTGAAGTGGACGGCGTGACAATCGCTATATGCAGGGTTGTCAAGTTCTTCTCGGGATAGCTCCCACTTCAACATCCAGTTGCAAGAACTAAAGTATGCGCCATCGTCTATGTCAGGCGCTCCATTTTTATTATCAACTAAGAGGAGGTGTAATACAATGGTAATATAATTTTTTCAAGAAATTAAACTGTTCTCAAATTTGAAAGTTTACTCTAAATTAAAATGCTCATGAATTTTTAAAAAATGTGAGAAGAAACCAAAAAAGAAAAAGAAATAAAAAAACCAAAAGAGAACATAAAACCAAAGAAGAAAACCATAATATGCTTATCAAACCTTACCAAAAGAGTTGAGCAAGTGGCTATGTGGGCCAACCTCCTAGAACAAGCCTGAGGTGTGGGAGGGTGAATGTCGCTCCCCTAAGAGACGCTATGAGCCTATGAGCTTCAAAAATGGTTTCATCGGATCGGTGAGGTGTGGGTAGCCCTATCTGCCGCTCAAATATGGTTTCATCATGTTCAGTTCACTTAAAATCTCACGTCATTTAAAACTACCACACGGCCCACCAACCCCGATCGAGTGCGTCGCCCGTAGCCGAGTTGGTTTCTCCAAACACGGTCGATAAAAGGCCAGGTTCACGTGCCAAACAGGCCTCCGCTGGCGTGCACATACGACGACGAGAGACCTTCCCAACGGCGACTGTGCTCTGCTCCACCCGCCTAATTGAACTCGATCAAAATTCGAACCAAACAGAAGCTCCCGATCGAGCGATGGCGGCGGCGGCGCTCCGGTCCTCCGTGGGTCACGCCCTACGGCGCGCGGCCGCGGCTTCCTCGTCCCGCCTCTCTTCCTCCGCCGGCGGCGCCAACACCAGGGCGGCACGCACGTACCACCATGGAGACCCATGGAGGAGCAGCTTCGACGCTGAGGCCTACTCGCACGGGGCCTCCGGCAAGCCGTGAGTTTCTCTCTCTCCATTGTTTCCATCTTGTGCTAGCTTCTACAGTACAGCACGTGGTTGACGGTTGAATATGGCGTGCAGGGACAAGGGTGACGGTTTCTTCGGCTTGGCCGCGTTTGTCGGATCGATGGCCTTCATTTGGCTCATGGAGTTAGATTACCACTACTGGCGGAGGCACGATTTCACTAGGCCGCCGCCGCGGATGAGGCCCAGGCGCGGGCGGTGATGGATCCATGAAGAAGAATAAGAAGAAGAAGCTAGCTAGGCCGGACCTGATCCATGGAGTATCATAGTTTGATTGGTCATAATTGCGTACGTCGCAGGTGGCTATGTATATACGGTTGCAGTAATGCAGTGTACCCATGCAAAAAAAAATGTCTAGTTTGACGATTCGATCCTGTGTTCTTAAAAACAAAACTGATCGTGTGTTTTTGGGAAGACGGAGAACATGCGCGAGTGCACCTGCCAGCTCCAGGCGGCCTACGAAAAGCCCGTTGGGTAACAAGTGCCCACCTCGCGTGCATCGATCCACCCCGTGGCCAGCAAGATAGATAAAGGCCCACTTACCACGCAGGCCCTCGCTACTACTACGTGTGCACGACGACCCGTACTCCCTCTCGGAGAACAAGATCGAACCAAAGCATTCTTCATCGATACCTATGCAGCTACAACACGTATGCCATACTATGCAGCTACAACATAGAATTACATTGACTGGTGATGCACACCATTCATTAAAAAAAATGTTCCGACGGTCTCACAAATAAAAAGGTTTGGTATTAAATTAAATGCTTTGAGGCAACGGGCAGTGGTCCCATCCAGCATGGCGTGTACGGAAAAGAACATTCTATCCCGTTATCCCCTGTGTAAATATAGCCCAAGTCTCGAACCATCGAAGTATTCAAATGGTAGGCCATCACACGTCCGTTTGTCATGAGGAGGGCAATATCCTTGAAAGGATGAAATCCAAGAAAATCACATATACCATTTCCACGCGCTTCGACCCAGTGTTCGGTGTTGACCACATTTTCATGATCAGGGTTCCACTCAGAGTTATCTTCAAGTACTAGTTCTTCCATGTTATCCTGTTCCTGTAAGATCCATGACCTGCTAATAATCTTACGCCAAGGTATGGGCGCAAAGTTGATGTCGTTCTTTAAGACCCACTCCATTTGACCACATGATTCATCGAGGAACCAAATCTGAAATGCGGCATCCGCATAACGGTATGCACAATACACCCCCTTCTCAGATTTACCTAAACGTGGTGCATAAAATTCCTTGTTGTCTTTTGGCAGCTCAATTACCTTGTATGTATTGTTTGAATATTTTAATCTGCAAAAATAAACCGTATTCGAGGAAATTAATTGTCGTTTGAATAAAGAAGAAACCAGAGACACAAATATGTGAAGGGTCTAACGTGTGAGTATATAGACACCTACCTCAAAATGAAATCATAATCGAAGTTAACGTATAGTGCTCCATGCCAGTAGGTAGCACCCCGGCAGAATCCGTGTTCCGTGTATTCAGTGACAGCCTTTCTGTGCCGAATGAACGACCTCTCCTCCCACTCCCGGTCCTTGATGAGAAGACATGGGCGATGTACGGTGTGGGTGGCCACTCCGTTGCCGTGATGGACTTCTTGCACTCATGCTCCCGAATATGAGGGACCGAGAACACCTCATAGTGTGGCGACACGGTGGGATCAAACACAAGATATTTGTTATAGTGGCTATCGCAGTAACAACAGTAAGTGGCCAGGCATGGGCCCGGAAGTTGAGGCAGTTCCGCCCATTGTCGTGTGGCCGGATTAACCACATGATCGTTGCGAAGCAAGAGCAGGCCGTTGCAACAGTCCAGTATCATGTATTCGAATATGCCATCATGTGAGGTGTTGTCCGGGTAGCCGACATCGACGGGGATCTCGCGTCCGGTTGAACGGCGGCAGAAGAGTACTGGCGTTTTGTGGTCCTGATACCGGTTTTGCGGCGTCACATAGGGGTCATACAGCTCGAGGAAGATACCTTCGAGGGAGAGCTGGAGGAGCTCCGCGCGGTGTCCGTCGATGGCGGCACGCCACGCCTTGCACACGCAGCGGGACACGGCGAGGCCGCGCGGAGGGAGGCGGCGGAGGACGTCCAGGAACATGTCCTCGTGTAGTAGCCCCTTGGGGTCCATGGGAAGCGAGATAGGAGTTCCTGGATCGATTCGATCGGATGTGTGGAGGATTATCGATGGATGCCTGGTCTCTGGCGCCGTCAATCCCACCCCTAGCCTGCTGTATATACATGGATCAATGGATGCACGTTTCCGTGCCTGAATCGAATCCAGCTGGCCGGACTCCGGAACCGAGTCGCTCTCACATCGAGGCCAGAACGAGTCTGTCCTTCCCGCCAAAGCTCGAACACGATACAACCTTCCTAACAAATCGGTTTTTCCTCCTCGTTTCTGAATCGAAACTGCGATTCAAAGAACCAGGGC
Organism: Poa pratensis; assembly: GCA_947311845.1. Classification (NCBI taxonomy): domain Eukaryota; kingdom Viridiplantae; phylum Streptophyta; class Magnoliopsida; order Poales; family Poaceae; genus Poa; species Poa pratensis. Next base: position 131,004,460 of record CAMZMU010000074.1, on the reverse strand, counting down.
GATAGATGGCGGCAGCGGCGCTGCGGTCAACCGTCGGGTTCCCGCTCCGGCGAGCGGCGACACGGCCTCTCGCCTCTATTCTGCCGGCACCAGCAACAACGGCGCCATCGCCGCGTCCGCCAAAACGAGCGTGGTACGTTCGTTCGTTAACCATCCTTTCCGCAGTACTAAACCAATCTCTCCCCGTCAAAAAAAAAAACCAATCGCTTTTGTTACATCAATCGTGATACATGGTTTTCTCTCTCTCTCTCTCCCCGCAGCGGTTAATGCGAGTATACCTTTCGTTGGTGCTATGAAGATTTAGTCATGTGAGCCAAGAGATCTAGCAAAGGATATGGCTGGAGGAGTATAAGAAGCTCACTATAGGAATCTCACCACGCTCATAGGTGACGACACGAGTACAAGAAGCACCCGTGTTAGCTTTTATCTTTTTTTTGAAATTTTCCACAAATATTTAGGTCAGCAGGCCGCCTCATTAAAACCCTGTCAGTCTATTTCGGTACCCTGGTTAGGGAAAGCACACGTGTTAGCTTTTATCTTAACTGAATTTGGATCGCAATAAAATAACAGCCTTTCGCTTCTTATTGGCCTAATCTAAACTTGACAGGCTGACGTTTTATACATCACTAGTAGATGCACATTATTTTCTGATTTACTCCATTGATTGTCGTTGTATACATGCAATCAGCATTAGTTTGTAAGATATATTTTGCTTTGCATGACAATGCTATTACTTGTACAATGTTTCCTGGTCTGGTGCTTACTAATTGATTAGGAGGATATAGTCTATTAGTATGTGGATAAACAATCATTTTTTAGACCAAAATGAAATTGTTTTAGAAAGAGCGGGCGCTAGAACAACTTCCCCCTCTCGTTGCTATGATGCACTAACTGAATTATCTGCACCATCAAACTGATATAATGTCATCGAAGGGGAAAAAAACCTTATGTTTGAAGAGCGTGTGTCAAACCAAGATTGCAAGCGTGGATGCTCGAAAATTGATAACTCGTCCTCTAATAGAGTATGAGAATTGGCGCAACATGATGACGTGTTATTGAGCCTCTCCGAAGACTAATATAGAAATAGAAATTATGTACTCAATTACAAGACAATTTAGGAAGAAATCTCATCTCTATATATCATATCTTTCCATGATCAAACAAGACATAAGAGTTAAAGTAAAAAGTTACTAGAATGATCGAATTTACCATCCATACGGTTAAAGCATCTCTAACAGATTCGAGTTCCTGGTATTCAGTGACAGCCTTTCCTTGCCGAACGAACGATCTCTCCTCCCACTCCTCGGTCCTTGATGAGAAGACATGGGCGATGTACAGTGTGGGTGGCCACTCTGTTGCGGTGATGGAATTCTTACACTCATGCTCCCGAATATGAGGGACCGAGAACACCTCATAGTGTGGGACACGTAGGATCAAACACAAGATATTTTCCATAGAGGCTATCGCAATAATAGCGGTATGTGGCCAGGCATGGGCACGGAAGTTGAGGCAGTTCTGCCCATTGCCGTGTTGCCGGGTTAACCACATGGTCGTCGCGGAGCAAGAGGAGGCCGTTACAACGGTCCACTATTGTGGATTCAAAGATACCGTCGTGTGAGGTGTTTTCAGGGTAGCCGACATCGATGGGGATCCCACGTTCGGTCGAAGGGCGCAGAAGAGTACGGGCATCTCGTGGTCCTGATACCGTTCTTTCGACGTCACGTATGGGTTGTACAGCTCGATGAAGATACCTTCGAGGGAGAGCTGGAGGAGCTCTGCGCGGTGGCCGTCGATGGCGGCTCGCCAGGCCTTGCACACGCAGCGGGACGCGGCGAGGCTGCGCGGAGGGAGGCGGAGGAGGACGTCCAGGAACATGTCCTCGTGTAGCTGCCCCTTCGGATCCATGGCAGCGAGCTCGGAGTTCCGGATTCGACTCTTTGAGGATTACCGATGGACGCCTGGTCTCTGCCACCGCCAATCTGGCTACATGTATCTACGGATCGACGAACAAACTCTGTGTCTGAGTCGACTTTGAAAAGAGAGCAAACGTATGGTGTACAGCAAATTAAATCCGTCCGTAAGTTCCGCGACATGGCTTTGGAAGATTAAGTTTGTCTAGGTACGGTTCTTCAGATCTTGCTTCGCCAGATCAATCTTGGATTGTTTCTCATGGTTGCCGCGAGGAGGTTTGTCCTCACATTATCTATCTCGGCTACTACGTCTTCGGCAATGGTGATTCGTTCTATCGGATCCCAACGACGTCGACAAAGTGATCGGTTATTTGTCCCTGAAATATCAGTGGTGGTGCTCTTGCCGATGTTACTGATTAATTTAATGACTGCGTGCATGCACAAAGCTTTGGCATTGCGGCTCAAAATTAAAAGGGGAGAACCTTCGTTGGTATTCACAGGTCTGTGGTTTGGTGTTTTCGACGTTGTTCTACGGCTGCCTTCAGAAAAGTATAAGATTGTGTCATGGAAAAAGAAAGGGCTTGAAGATCTCATAGATTTGCTCGTCTCTTTTAGTATTATTGTTTTTGTAATCGATATAATCGTGTACTCTTTTGTTGGTTTAATATACGTGGAAAAATTCAAAAACAATCCGTCCGTAAGCGAGTCGCTCTCACATCTCTTGCCAAGGCCCACTCATCAAACAAGGCCCAACTAGGTGTGCACGGTGACGATGGACACCCCGACCAGGGGATGCCCTATATATCACCTTTTGCGACGCGAGTCATCCGACTCGCCCGCAGAGCTACCCGACGCTCGCTCACAGGGACGCCAGGATGGGCCGGCCCATTTAATCTGGCTCAGCGGACAAAATAGAAAAGGTTTGCAGCGGTGGGAATAGAACCTGGACCTCACGTAAGAGGAAACGAGCGCTAGCCGATGAGCTACGCTTGTGCTAATGTTTGATGGTTCTTCATTTGATCTTTTTTTGAACCGTAACGGCAAGCGTTCTGCTTTTGCATTATTACAAAGAGAGAGAGTTCCAAATGCAGAATTACAGATGTCTTAGCATCAACCCTCACAACATAACAGCAACTAAACACTCAACATGGGACTAACTCAAAAGCGAAACCGGAAAAAACTCATGTTCTGTTGATAGTAAGCATCAGCATGTCAATGTCGCCTCTGATCAGGCTAGCGACCGAAGCAGCATCTTAATTTGATCTTCAAATTACTTTTTGACTGCAAACTTCTCCTGACATAAGCGAAGACGATTATGCCACTATTTTGCAAACCCTGCTAGATTTTTCCAGGAAAAGGACCATGACCATAGTTGAAAAAACCGAACCGGACCGCCGGTTGAACCGGAAAAAACCGGAACCAGAGCACTCAGCGGTCTGTTAAGCGCATAGACCGGCCGCGCCATCGAACCTCGGTTGAACCGCCGGTTTCAGTGAAAACCGGGGATTAACAGACCGCCGGTCGGACCAGGATATTCCCTTGAGCGCGGGGAAAATATAATGCCGTAGCAGGGATCGAACTCGCGGCCACCCGCAGCGCGCTTAGGCATACTGGCTACGCTAACCAACTAGTCAGAGCGATGTTCGTGTCATTGCGGTACACGTACTATTTAAATACCTTACATTTCCGAACAGATTTTTAATATTCCTTCACCATTCTATTTTTAAAAAACCAGCAAGCGAACCGACTGAACCGGCGGTCCAACCGGTGAACCGCGAACCGAGACCCTCACCGGTTCGAGCGCCGTCCGGTTTTTTAAACTATGACCATGACGCCAAGAGAAGTTTTCCATATTGTACTCATCTATATTTCAGTAATTCTATACTTTGTGTTCCTTGAGTAATTTCTCAGAAAATATTGGAAAGACCGGGGAGTTTGATTCACAGTTCTTTCTGTCTATAGATGAAGGGATGCATGAGTAACTGTCCAGAATTGCTAGAAGAATTTACAAATAATTATCTGCCTGCTGACCTAAAGGCGCATCTGGCAGATGAGAAATCCTGCAGAAATACAAAGACTATTCGAGTGGGCAAGGTAACACATTTCATAACTCATCTCATATTTACCATAGTGTGTGCTGTTCTTATGAAATGTTTATATTTCAGCTGACTTTCTCATAAAACGTTGCTGTTCGCTGACAATGTGTATCATTGCACAAGACTAACACACTAAAGTGAATTCATTTTTCTTCTATATTATGAACTCATGTGAAATAATCTTCACATCGGTTCTCCTTTGCAGGCCACCTTATCGATCACTCCAGATGCTAATCACAGCTTGGATGGTACCCAAATAAAAGCGACCAATATGTGTAAAGAAGGTATGCCATTTTTTGTATTTCTTATGCGCTGAATACAATCAGGCCCTGCGTGTTTGGCTTCTCCATTCACCTATGAAAACCCGATACAAACATTTATTCTATTCCCTACTAATACTCCTGAAAATGTTGTTAATAGTCCTCTACTCGATCTACACGCATGCAGCGATCGATCGATTTCTCAGACCTCACTCCTCCTCGGTGGTCTCGAGGTACGCGGCGAGGCTCCCGGAGGATCGGCACGAGAGCGACGACGCAGACCGCGGTCCCGTGGGCGGGCGAGCCAGGCGGCGGCCGAAGCTGTCGTAGTGGATCGCGCCCACGAAATCCAGCGGCTGGCACCGCTCCCCCATCAAGATCGCGCGGCGCCACACCACGCCCTCCTCGTCCTTGATGTTCTCTATTGTGCCGTCGTCGTCTCCCTTGCCGCCGGCGCCGGCCTGCTGCTGCCGCGGCCGCGTGAAGAAGCCGTCGCTGCCGACGGGCCGCGTCCGCCTGCGCGATACGGACGAGGCGGCGAAGCTGCTGACGCCGTAGCGGTGGCGGTGGCGGAGGAGGCGGCGGGTCGCGCGGGAGACGCGCCGGCTGCACACGGCCACCAGGCTCGACACCCTGCCGACGATGTGCTCCGTGTACCCGCCGTGTACGGCCATGTCGATCGGCGGACAGTTGGTGCGGCGCGCGCGTGATCTGGCGGTCGGAATCTGGTGGAGAAGAAACTAGTCCTGGATGTAGAGTGAGCTGGGGAGGGAGTGGTCGAACTTATCGGGATGTGCATGCGAGCGCGGGAAGTTCGGAGTTTGACTGACCGCGCCTGCGAGCTATAGCTTTATTCATGCAGATTGCTGGAAAAACAAGAGAGGTAAAGGAGCTTTGATCTGCATGGGCATGGCACGCTCGTTCCCTTCTCTTTGACTGAAACTCTTTTTTTTGGGGCGGGGGGGGGGGGGGGGGGGGGGGGGAGTTGAAATTTAGACGTTCAAGATCCCGCGGTGGACACAGAATGTTCAAGATCTTTCATCCAAAATTCGATGAACCTTTAGCTTTAGCTTTCAGTACTTTGTCAGACTACATTATTAGTTGTAATACCTCCGTTTGTAAATATAATATGTTTTAGTAAACTAAAGTAGCAAATCAAAACATTTTATATTCAGAAACAGAGGTAGTACCTAATGCCATTGCGTCTATTTTTCTACGACACGGTCTCGCAATAGTTACGTTTTTCTTAGCACTGTCCAACGCTGCAGATATTTTGTTTTTGTTGACAAAACCCAACGGCCACGCAACAGATCTAGGTGTACTTATTTTCTTGAGATAAAGATCTACTCTCTCTTATCTGTTTTAATTGATGCACTAGTAGAAAAAGGACCTTTGGTCCAGAGCCCTGTATGCCATAGTCCCGGTTTAGGCAAAAACCGGGTCCAATGCCAGGCATTGGTCCCGGTTCTTGCTGCCAGGGCCCCGGGAGGCATTGGTCCCGGTTCGGTTGGGGGTATTGGTCCCGGTTCTTGGCATGAACCGGGACCAAAGCTCCAGAGCCGGACAGGGGTATTGGTCCCGCCGGCATGAGACCGGACACGTGTCCGGAGCTTTGGTCCCGGTTCGTGCCAAGAACCGGGACCAATACCCCTCCCCTGCCTATAAATAACCCCCACCCCCCTCTCTTCTCTCCTCTGTTTTTTTTCTGGTTGGATTGGTGGGAAGTGGGTGCTAGTTTTTTTTTCCTTTGCCACGCACAAGATGTGTTCGATGAAATGCCCGAGCCGCACTTAAGTTCACACAAGATGATATCCTCGGCCGAGGTTAGCAACTATATCCTTTTCATCTGTAATTGATACAGAAATATTGCACGTGTCGATGTACGGTGGTCATTTCACTATTCAGATGTTATTGTAATGGTATTTGATAAACTTAATTATATATATGATGCAGATGGATGCACGGATGCGATGGATGTACGGCGAACGACGCAGTTCCGAGTTTATTGCAGGCCTGCATAAATTTCTCGATGTGGCTGAGGCAAACAAAGTGAATAATTTTATGCCTTGTCCATGTGAGAAGTGTCGGAACGTCAGGGAGTACTCTGACAAGAGAACCATTCAAGACCACGTGATTCGGAAAGGTTTCATGCCCAGCTATAATTGTTGGACCAAGCACGGAGAAAGAGGGGTTAGGATGGAAGACAATGAAGAAGAGGAGGATGATGACAACTATCCTATGTTCCCTGAGGAATGCGGTGATACTGTAATGGAAGACGTTGAAGAAGAAAGAGGTGAACATCGGGCATCAGATGAGCCCGCTGATGGTCTTGGTGGGGTCATTTCTGATGCAAAGCGAGAATGCGATACAGAAAAGGAGAAGCTAAAGTTGGAGGCCATGCTTGAGGATCACAAAAGTTGCTGTACCCAAACTGCGAAGATGGCAGCACAAAGCTCGGTACCACACTGGAACTGCTGAAATGGAAGGCAGAGACTGGTTGTTCTGACAAGGGATTTGAGAAGTTACTGAAAATAATGAAGCCGAAGCTTCCAAAGGATAACGAATTGCCCGAGACTACATACGAAGCAAAGAAGGCTATCTGCCCTCTAGGATTAGATGTGCAGAAGATACATGCATGCATTAATGACTGCATCCTGTACCGCGGTGAGTACGAGAATATGGATAAATGCCCGGTATGCAATGCACTGCGGTACAAGATCAGACAAGATGACCCTGGTGATGTTGAGGCGATGACGAGCCCCCCCGGAAGAGGGTTCCTGCTAAGGTGATGTGGTATGCTCCTATAATACCACGGTTGAAACGTCTGTTCAGAAACAAAGAGCATGCCAGGTTGTTGCGATGGCACAAAGAAGAGCGTAAGAAAGACGGGAAGTTGAGACACCCCGCCGATGGGTCCCAGTGGAGAAAAATCGACAGAGAGTTCCCGACATTTTCAGATGACGCAAGGAACTTAAGATTTGGTCTAAGTACAGATGGCTTTAATCCTTTTGGGGAGCAGAGCTCCAGTCATAGCACTTGGCCCGTGACTCTATGTATCTACAACCTTCCTCCTTGGTTGTGCATGAAGCGGAAGTTCATTATGATGCCAGTGCTCATCCAAGGCCCGAAGCAACCCGGCAACGACATTGATGTGTACCTAAGGCCATTAGTTGATGAACTTTTGCAGTTGTGGTCCGAACCAGGTGTACGTGTGTGGGATGAGCACAAACAACAGGAATTTGACCTACGAGCGTTGCTGTTCGTAACCATCAATGATTGGCCTGCTCTTAGTAACATTTCAGGACAGTCAAACAAGGGATACAATGCATGCACGCACTGTTTAGATAAGACTGAAAGTATACATTTGGGAAACAAGAATGTGTACCTGGGGCATCGTCGATTTCTTCCGAACAGTCATGCCGTAAGAAAGCCCGGCAAGCATTTCAACGGTGAGGCAGATCGCCGGAAGAAGCCTAACCTCCCTGATGGTGATGTTATATATGACATGGTCAAGGATTTAGAAGTAATCTTTGGAAAGGGTCCTGGCAGTCTATCTGTTCCGAATGACGCTGACAACCACGTACCCATATGGAAGAAGTGCTCTATATTCTGGGAGCTACCCTATTGGAAAGTCCTAGAGGTCCGGTCTTCAATCGACGTGATGCACGTGACGAAGAATCTTTGCGTGAACCTGCTAGGCTTCCTGGGCGTGTATGGGAAGACAAAAGATACACCGGAAGCACGGGCAGACCAGCAACGTATGAAAGACCCATACAACAAGCAGACGGATAAAGGGCGTCAATACTTAAGCAGCTACGCTCTTACCAAAGCAGAGAAGGAAATCTTTTTTGAATGCCTGAGCAGTATCAAGGTCCCGGCTGGCTTCTCGTCAAATATAAAGGGAATAATAAATATGGCAAAGAAAAAATTCCAGAACCTGAAGTCTCATGATTGCCACGTGATTATGACGCAGTTGCTTCCGGTTGCATTGAGGGGGCTTCTACCGGAAAATGTTCGAGTACCCATTGTGAAGCTATGTGCATTCCTCAATGCAATATCTCAGAAGGTCATCGATCCAGTAACTCTACCAAGTTTACAGAAGGCTGTGGTCCAATGTCTTGTCAGCTTCGAGTTGGTGTTCCCCCCATCATTCTTCAATATTATGACGCATCTCCTGGTTCACCTAGTCGACGAGATTGCCATTCTCGGTCCTGTATTTCTACACAATATGTTCCCCTTCGAGAGGTTCATGGGAGTCTTGAAGAAATATGTTCATAACCGTGCTAGGCCAGAAGGAAGCATCTCAAGGGGCTATGGAACAGAAGAGGTCATTGAGTTCTGTGTTGACTTTATTCCTGACCTTAAGCCGATTGGTGTTCCTGAATCGCGGCATGAGGGGAGACTGAGTGGAAAAGGCACGCTAGGAAAGAAAGCACTGATATGTAGGGACGGGCATTCTTTAACTCAAGCACACTACACAGTTCTACAAAGTTCCACCTTCGTGGCTCCGTATATCGAGGAACACAAGAATTATGTACGCTCCAAGAACCCGGGGAAGGATGACTCCTGGATTAAAGAAAAACACATGGAGACCTTCGGCAGTTGGTTGCGATTACAGCTCATGAATGACACCACTGTCGGAGATCAGCTCTACTTGTTGGCCGCGTCACCATCTTCGACTGTATTGAATTTCCAAGGGTACGAGATAAATGGGAATACATTTTACACGATCGCCCAAGATAAAAAGAGCACCAACCAGAACAGTGGTGTCCGCTTTGATGCAACAAACGACGATGGGCAAAAGGACACATACTATGGTCGCATAGAGGAGATATGGGAACTTGACTATGGACCTACTTTTAAGGTCCCTTTGTTTCGGTGCAGTTGGGTCAACATGAATGGAGAAGGGATAAAGGTAGACCAGCTGTACGGGATGACAACAGTGGATCTCAAGAATCTTGGTTGTTACAAGAACGAACCATTCGTCCTAGCCAATGATGTGGCTCAGGTTTTCTATGTGAAGGACATGTCCTCCAGACCGAAAAAAAGAAAAAACAAGCAAACGAATACATCAGACGATGAGCCAAAGCGTCACGTAGTTCTTTCAGGGAAAAGAAACATCGTGGGAGTCGAGGACAAGACAGACATGTCAGCAGATTATGATAAGTTTGATGAAATTCCGCCCTTCACAGTGAGAACTGACCCAAGCATCCCGTTAAATAATGAAGATGCTCCATGGTTCAGGGAAAAGAAACATCGTGGGAGTCGAGGACAAGACAGACATGTCAGCAGATTATGATGTGTAGTAATGTATTAAACCTTTATGTGGTGAAAACCATAATACACGAAATGGGAGTTTCCATCTAGAAGAAATGGGTTATATCACATGTGAGTTTTCTTTTTTGTTTTCTGTTAATTAATTGCATGACGACCGGTGAAACACGCGTGGTAGGTGGTTGTCGGCTCCCACACCTCCCGTGGGAACCTCTCAAACCTCAGCTTCGACCGTCCAAACACAGTTCCCCCTGCATACAGCCCGACGGTGGCTCGTGAGTTTGAGCGCCACTTCGATCCAAGCAGCGGTAAGACGTCTCTGATGATCTACAACCGTCCGGCAAGACGTCTCTGATGATCTGCAACCGTTTGGAACGGTCGCAGGTCATCAGAGACGTCTTGCCACTGGTTGCCCAAAGATGCCTCTCCGAGTGACGCTGGAATGTTTTGTGTTTGAGCGCCACTTCGATCCAAGCAGCGGCAAGACGTCTCTGATGATCTACAACCGTCCGGCAACACATCTCTGATGATCTGCAACCGTTTGGAACGGTCGCAGGTCATCAGAGACGTCTTGCCGCTGGTTGCCCAAAGATGCCTCTCCGAGTGACGCTGGAATGTTTTGTGTGAGTGAGTAACCTGTCTGAGGAGGGCGGCTATATATAGGGTACGTGTGCTTCTTTAGTCCCGGTTGGTAACACCAACCGGGTCATGTGGCTCACGAAGTGGTCGTGATACTGCTGATCCAACAGCTCACAATCCCTCAAAAGAAACACACCCCTGATCCAACGTCTCACAAGCGCTTGAAAGAAACACACGATCCGTGTGCTTCTTTAGTCCCGGTTGGTAACACCAACCGGGTCATGTGGCTCACGAAGTGGTCGTGATACTGCTGATCCAACAGCTCACAATCCCTCAAAAGAAACACACCCCTGATCCAACGGCTCACAAGCGATTGAAAGAAACACACACCAACCGGGACTAAAGACGGGCTTTGCGGTCACGACACGTGTCCTCCCCCAGCGCTTCCCTGGGCACGTGTCCTCCCCCAGCGCTGCCCTGGAGGTCTTTATATATTGTCGCCGACGGGGTAAACCCTAATCCACCATTCCTAGCCACGAACGCATCGTCTCCACGAGATGGATCCGCCACGCCCGCCGCAGCGCCTTCTGGACGAGGTCGAGCGTGCTCGGCAGAGCGCGCTTGGGCGCAACCGCGGGAGTCTATCCCGCCGTATGCCCACGAGCCCGGCGTGGAGAGGAATGCCCAGCTACCGGCCTCCTGCTCCACCAGGTGCCGCCGCACCTCCACCTGGCGCCGCTGCACCTCCACCAGGCGGCCGCTCCTCCCGCGAAGGAGGAGGAGGACGACGACTTCGACTGGAGCGACGACGGGGAAGAAGGTTGTGGGTTGCAGATACAGGAGGCCATGGAAGCCTCCTTCCAGTCTGTCCGCGACTACCCTGTCCAGCGAGCCAAGACTTCCTACCAGCTCAAGGCGAAGGAGGCTTCCGATCTGGATTGGGCGCTGAAAGACTCATCCTCCATGGATCTTGCCCTCCGCCGCAAACGTGCGCGCGAGAACCGGGCGGCCGCCCACGGGGCTGGCTCCTCCCGCCGTTCCCCCTAATCCTACGGCCTTCGAGCCAGCAAGTCCGTTTATGTAGAATAATGTTGGTGATGTTGGATCAGGGGTGTGTTTCTTTCAAGCGCTTGTGAGACGTTGTATCATGTGTAATAATGTATTAAACCTTTTATGTAATGCATTAAGATAAATGAATTAATAATTTTTATCTGCTTTCTTCTACATTTTACAACACCAAACATTCATCTTACAAATATAGGTTTACTGAAATTGTTCTGCATTTACTTCTGCTTACGGATTATTTGTCGAATTTCGACTTACGGATTTAAAGATATGAATTTATCCATATTAAATTGAAAATGACAATAATAATGTAAAATTGATTTTGGATTATTTATACAAATTCAAACACTTTTCACGTTGAAAGTTTTGTCAATTCAAAATATGCAATAAAGTTAATATATTTTTAATTGAAAATGGCAAAATGCTTAATAGTTTGTATAGTTAGAATAATTATTTCAGAAAACAGAAAATGGTTTTGGATTATTTATTCAAATTTAAAAACTTTTCATGTTGAAAGTCTTTTCAGATTCAAAACCATTTGAAATTCATATCCAAACACCTAAATAAGGAAAAAAAGGCGGGAACAAAATTTCAGAACTGAAAAGTTCGAAATAATTTTGAAAAAGGAATCTTTGGTCCCGGTTTCTACCAAGAACCGGGACCAAAGAGTCCATGGGCGCGCCACTGGATCTGGCATTAATTGCGCACTCTTTGGTCCCGGTTGCGGGAAAGAACCGGGACCAAAGAGGCATTGGTCCCGGTTCTTGCCAGCAACCGGGACCAATGACCCCCTGCTACTTAACCGCTTCCCCTTCTCTTCCCCGATTCATTCGCAGAAAACGCCTAAGTCCCCGGAGAAGCGACGGAGCGAAATTGCGCCGTCAGGCTGCCCGACCTCGCCGTCGACGCTCCCTCGACGCCGGCACCCTCGACGCCCGCGCCGCCGCGCCCTCGACGCCCGTGCTCTCTATCTCTCTCCCGGTGAAACCCTAGCCGCACGGCCGCCGCGCCACCGCAGTTCGAGCTTGATTCCGGCCGTCTTCGACCTCGCCTCGCCTCGCCGACCATCTCTACAGCTTCCTGGTGAGCTCGCGGTCCTCGTGGACCTTCTCTCCCTCTCTATTGCGCTCTGTTTCGTCCTCGCGTCGATGTCCGCCGCCGTCCGCCGCAAACCGTCGTCGCCGGTGGTGCTCCGGCGACCATTTGGTCACGGTGCCGCCCACGAACGACTCCCCATGCACGTGCGCGTGCAACACGCCCAGTCGCGCGTGCCCGCTCGCCCTCCTCCGGCGAGACTCGCCGGAGCAGAGCCGCCGTGGGTGCTCCTGTGTCTTTGACATGTGGGCCCCGGCTGTCAGCCTTTTATTCTTTTCCTAAAATGAGTTTGGAAATTATTAAATCTCTGACAGGTGGGACCCAGCTTAATTAATAAATGCCAGAAAATGATTTAAACTTGTAAAATCAATATCTTTTAATCTGTTTATCAGAAAAATATGAATAATATATCAAAATGCACAGAAAAATAAATGCTAGCTATTTATGTCAAAATACAAACATTTTGGAACATTTCAATTTGGTGAATATTTGGAAATAACTTCAATGCATTTCCTTTAGTTATGGAGCTAATTTAAATAAGTGTTTATATTTGAAATTTGACTTCTATTAACATCTAAAATATGTTTTAGAGCTCCATTTTAATGCATTAAATTGGTCATGCATGATTGAACAATGTTAAATTAGAAGAACTAAAATACCTTCTTATATTAAATATGGAATTTGTGGAAATGATTTTATTAGTCATTGCAATTCCATTTAAATTGACCTACATGACCTAGGATGCATTTCAATATCTTTAATTGGTCATATCATACATATTGTTTGCAGTGCATCGACGTCGTATGTTGATTGTAGATGTTTACGATACGAGTTTACGGGTTTACGATACGAGTTTACGGGTTTACGATACGAGTTTACGGGTTTATGATATTGTAGATGTATCTTGACATATGGAACAAGTTACCCAACTAAAGTTTTGTGCATTGTTCTTAATTTGCAGAAACTATGGAACGAGACGAAGATCAGGAAAATATCCTCCAGGATATAATCCGCGGGCCGGAAGATATTGTCGATGTCACCACGGAGTTTTTGAACAACTCCGGTGAGGGAGATGAGTCTCTCAACCGAAGAGACGGCTCCGGTGAGGTAGAACCCGACGGCCGGGGTGAGGGAGAAGTCAGCGAGGGAGAAGCCGACGAGGGAGAAGCCGAAGGCTCCGGTGGAACATTAAATGTTGCAAACTCCGGCGAGGTGCATATACATATATTAATGAAGCCGAAGATTGTATTAATTAAGCCTGCTGTCTATATACATATATTAACGCTCTTTCTTCTTTTAGCCCTCCGGATCGAGCAAATCTTCTGTAAGGACAAAACGAGGCCCAGCCAAAAAGTTGGGCGACCAAGAAAGGTACACGATCGAAAGAGTCGCTGAAGACGGCACACCGACTGCTCCCCCTGGTGTTAAAAATAAAATGGTAAAGCAATGCGGAGTTCTTGTTAGGGACTTCATCCCGATCACCGTTCGAGAATGGCATCGGCCAAAGAGAAAGGACAGCTATATGTCAGCGATGAGGGCAAAGAAAGACTTTGGAGAAAGCTCATGGTTAATTTCACCCTGCCGGCGCCAGAGGTGGATTCAGATGAGGAGGATCCAGATGAGGCAGAAAAGATTGCCCGGAAAATCATGGAGCAAAAAGTCAAGGACTGGGCACTTAAGAAGATGGCCGAGCTATTCAAGAACTGGAAGAAAAGATTGAACAAACTGTTTGTCAAGAAAAATAAGACTCCAGACTTCGATAAAGGGTATGAGAAGATAAAGGACTACTGGGAAGAATTTGTGGCGTACAAGAAATCAGAGGAAGCTCTGGAAAAGTCTGCAAAAAATGCGGCAAATGCTGCTCTAAAGATGTACCACCATACTATGGGGCCTGGTGGCTACGCTGGTAGCATGCCTAAGTGGGAGAAACTTGAGGCGGACCTGCTGGCTAATGGGATCACTCCAGAGCCACTCAAGTGGATCGAACGGGCAAGAAATTGGTTTTACGGGCATGGGGGCACGTTGGACGCAGAAGGGAAGTGCATATATAACAGAAGACACAAAGATAATCCCCTACTACCCATCCAAGAAATTAGAAATGCAGTAAAGGATGTTGAAGAGGGATGACGAGCTCACACGCGCCCTTGGGAATAAGGAACACGACGGACGGTTACGAGGCGTACCTGGCTCCAAGCCCAAGACAATTGCGATTCCCGAGCACAGGAAGAAATTTCCTGATAGAAGCCATCAGAGGAGAAAGGAAAGGGAGGCAATGGAAGCACGCGCTGCTGCAGACCGGCTGCGTAATATAGAAGAAGAATTAAAGCTGCAGAAGGAACAAATTGCCGTGCTTAGCCAGCAAGGTACTAGCGGCCAATCTCAACGGCACATGGTAGAAGCTGCATGCGATGGTACCGGTGGCCCATCGAATCGGAAAAGCAGCGTGGCTTCCACGGAGCTCCAGGATGGTAATGATGATGCAGTGGCTCCACTTCGTCGCTACCCAGTGGATGATATCACGGAGAGCACACCTTGTGAGATGCATGTGAAAGTTTTTAACTTAACCGTGAAGGTGGCGGTCGGCTATGTCGTACCAATTGGACCTAATCCAACTTACCATTTCTCTCCGGTTCCAAATGGCTACGCTGTTGTCGCGGTGGATGAAGTGATGAAAGATTATGAGGAGCTGAAGCTGCAACACCCTGCAGGTGAAGATGGGGAGGTGCTTGAACTTGGAGAAGCCAAGAAAGCGACCATTCTATGGCCAAAGGAATTCATCGTGCTTCCGAACTGGCAGCCAAGGCCATCGACTCCTCACCAGTCTCCAGCGCAACAGTCCTCTTCACCGCCTCAGCATTCTCCAGCGCAACAGTCCTCTTCACCGCCTCACCAGTCTCCAGCGCAGCCGTCTCCGCCGCCGCGTCAGCCGTTTCCGCCCACCGCTCGTACTATGAGGGGTAAGCGATCACCGAAACGTAAAAGGTCGCCCCTCCCAACAGTACCTCATAAGAATCTTCCCATTAGACCTTATGACAGGACTGTAGCGGAAAACGCCGCGGAGGTGGCTGCCTACAATAAGGCTTTTTTTGCACCAAAAAAGCCCGAGCAGAAGCCGGTATACGATGAAAAATCCAAAAAGTGGAGAAAGTCCTTCCTTGAGCAGCCATCCCAGATATCGATGAATCTGCCATCTGACTATGGTCGTGAACTTACTAAGCTAGCACGTGCCCAGTCTGAGCAGAACAAGGGAAGAAGTGCAAAAAGCGGGAAACAAATTGCCCAGCTCGGACAGCAGAAAAATCAATCGGTCCCCCCGCTCATAGTGTGTTCCGATGTCGACAAGGACTTCAGAGTCGCTATGGATAAGGACCTGGAATTATTGGACCCCAGAGCCATAGCTGCTGCTAAAGAACTTGGTGTCACTGTATCTCAGGCCAAGGAACAGGCTACCGCCTTGGGTATGAGCCTTGGTCAACTTTTAGGCTATGAACATGCGCCAATGTTAGAGATGGCACGGAAATATGTCCAAGGGGAGCCTATGGTCAGTAATGAGGAGATGACGGGTCTATCAACACATATGCGAAATCTGCATACCTGGTACCTGGTGCACACATCAAAGAAGGACGCGAAAGAGTGGTTTCCGCTGGACGTTAGAGTGGAGCATTTCTTCAAACGTTACATTATACAGGTTCAACTGACTGAACTGTTCCAGTTATTCCAAAAGCGCGCCCTCGACAAATCTATCCTCTCTTGCTATTGTCTGTAAGTGATTTATTTTCGTAATTAAGTCTCTAGCTCAGCTCGTT
Source organism: Poa pratensis (assembly GCA_947311845.1). Classification (NCBI taxonomy): domain Eukaryota; kingdom Viridiplantae; phylum Streptophyta; class Magnoliopsida; order Poales; family Poaceae; genus Poa; species Poa pratensis. The sequence goes on along the minus strand of CAMZMU010000074.1, from coordinate 130,988,375 downwards.
CATTGCCTGTATTATATTATCCTGCTATATATATATCCTTTTGTACGCTATTATGCAGAATGAAGATGCTGGAATGCAAAAGATCTAAAGTTTTTGAGGTTGGGTTCGTTGACCCATATATCGTGAATTCACATACGTTAGTCAATCACCCCAAAGACGTGGAGCATGACCTGACCACCTTTTTAACCATGCAACATTTCTGTACGGAAATACTATTTCCTTACAACTTCAGGTGAGTGTTTCTGTCTTGTACATATTTTTATTTGGCTTTCTCGATGTTAAGTGTAATTGATGAGCTATGCATGTCTGCTTTATGTAAACGTCCGCAGGTTCCACTGGATTCTGCTAAGCATTCAACCTGACAAGTCCACAGTTGAAGTCCACGACTCATTAAGTTGGGACCAAGCGTTGTGGTCCGACATGAAAGAAATGCTCAACAAGTAATTTCAATCATTATCGCATTATATCGCCCTCTTTCGTTCGTTCCCTGATGTCAAGTAATTAATAACTCCTTTGTTCATTTTCTTTGCCAAAGCAGGTGTTGGACAATTTTCAAACAGAAGGTAGAAGGTCCATTCAAAGATGAGCTAACTTATAAAACGGTGGAAAGTCCGCAGCAGCCACCGGGGAGTAATTTATGTGGATTCTACGTTTGCGAGTTCATTCGCGAGTTGACCACTGAGCGGAGAACAACTGCTTTCAGCAAAATGCGGGAGAAGATCGACCCAGAACTGCGCGTAGGAGCAATTCAAGAGGAATTGGCGGGATTTCTGCTTAGGGAGGTCATCGATGAAAGGGGAGAACATTATGCTTCGGACGATGAACTACATATGCCTTGATGGCTTGATCTATCTCCATGTAATTAAATAGTTGTATTCTCGCAAGAGATCGAATATTAATTATATATGCATCAACATGTACTGTGTATATAGTAGAGCGTATAATATGCGTACGGAAACGATGGAGAGCACGTCGGCGATGCGAAGAAGGGGGAGACGACGGAGGCACCGGCGAGAGGGAGAGGGGGCACCGGCGAGAGGGAGAGGAGGCACCGGCGAGAAGGAGAGGGGGCACCGGCGAGAGGGGCACCGGCGAGAGGGAGAGGGGGCACCGGCGAGAGGGGGCACCGGCGAGAGGGAGACCCTAAACCCTAAATACCAAAAAAAAAAACACTCATTGGTCCCGGTTCGTAACAAGAACCGGGACCAATGAGTCTCCCCCACGCCCAGCCAGAACTGGCCACGTGGCCACCATTGGTCCCGGTTCGTGGCCCAACCGGGACTAGCATTAGTCCCGATTGGCCAGTCCCGGTTGGGCAACCGGGACTGATGGCCCAACCGAACCGGGACCATAGGCCCATTTTCTACTAGTGATGGTGTCGGGTTTCGGAAGGCTCCACCAACAATCTCGCATGTACGTTTATGTCTAGAAACTGCTGATCAGGTGGGATTCGGTCGCGCGCTGGTGGGAGCGACGTGAAGCTCTGCTTCTATTGCCATCATGGCAAATCCATAGTGAAGTTTAAAGACGAGAATGTAATTGCGTAGCAGTATGTATGTGGGGCGATAGTAGCAGGTAAGTTTCAAAGTCCTACCTTTAAAGATGAAATTTCAAAGTCTGTGTTTAATTGGTTGTGTCTGGCAATGAGCTTGTTAAAATATTATTTTGAGAGCGGGGACTATTTTCGCGGTGAAAACACAAGATCTACGATCGGACGACGACGCTTGTGCACTGTTTACTTTTAAAGGCATTGTTTTTTAATAAATTATATATCATGTGCTGTTTTGGTAGTGGTTATGGTGCTGATGCTATAAGGACTCGAACTCTGTAGCGGTTCTCTTCTTTTTTAGTTTCTTTTTTTCCTTTTTCGGATGTGTGAATCTATAATCCCATTAGCTTTTTTTAGCCTATTGAGTTGTTGCATAGGCTTGTTGTGCATAGGCTGAGTAGAATTGGCACAATATAATATATACTCTTTGAATGTACAAATCCTTATACAACATGCGACACTTGAGACAATCATGCGACGGATCGAAGGGAATTGTTTTTGTTTTTTTAGAACATCGAAGGGAATAGGTTTTACCTAAGAGCATTCCTTAGGGCGTCCACCCACGCGGCCCACCTTGTCCGTAGGCTAAAGCACCTGTACGTTAGAGATGGAACCGGAACAGACCCCGAGTCCTAAAGCAACTCCTCTCGCCTATACTACCCGATAAAATCTAGGTCCACCCAAACAAACAGCCGCGCGCGCTCTGCACGACGACCAGAGATCGATCGATCCCACCATCGATTGGTTATTTCATCTGCGCTCCCGAGCCCCCAGAGATCGAGTTCGATGGCGGCTCGGTCGACGGCGTTTCGGAGGGCAGCCTCCCGCGTCGCCTCCGCGGCGGTCAACGCCTGCTTCGGCACCATCGCCGTCGCCGAGCGGGCGCGTTCTGTATCCTTGCGAATACCGGAGCGGACTGGGAGCGGAACAGCGCCACGGTCCAGAGGGAGGAGAACCAGATGGGCAAAATGCCAGGACGACGACGGGGATCCACGCCGAAACTGGCGCCGGTGGAGCGGCTCGTCGGCCCAATTAACCAATGACGCTTTGTGTTCTTCTTTCTTCTTTTGATTGATAGGAAATAACGATTGTGCTAGCATGCATGCATATTTTTAGGTTTGTCTTCTTCTTTGTTACTACTAGATAACACCCCCACGTTGCTGCGGGACCTTTTGAAAACATATTATTGGACAGTAGAATGTTGAAAAATCATACAAATAATGTAGCATAAACCTGAAAGTTTTTAGAACATTGAAGAACTTTGGATATTGTGCAAAAAGCATGGTTTATCAAGTTAAATAAAAATAAGATTTCGACAAAAATCAATACGGTCAACATTGATTTAGAGCAATATATTTGGTTTGTAACAATTTGGTACATTATAGAAGACATGTTAAAGTAAGTTTGAAGCAACATGAATACTGGTACGACGTGTACTAAGAGTTATACTGCTGAACTCTTATTTTTTGTATGCAACATGTGTCCTCCTATCATTGCCCCTTCTCTGCTATTGATTAATAGTAGTTGGAGGTTGTCCTACATAGAAAAATGATCAATAGATGTACTAACCCATCGGTGGATGGAAGCTATATAAACTGAATCAGGTGACTAATTAGAAGCAAATCATAGTTGAAAAAAGAGAACATATAAGGCGTACGAAAAATCTTTTCTTTTTATACTGCATTAGCATGTCAGTCCGTTACTACATATAATTGATAGATTACTGTCACCACATACCTCCCTGCACCTTACAACAAAAGTTGAGTTCCAAATCCCATGAGAAATTTGAACGCATTCTCAGCAGAAAAACCAATTCATGCAATGACAGACTGCGAATATATGAGGTCAATTGAGACGTCACAGCAGTAAAACATAAACCCTCAAATCCTATGAATAAAGTACAGGATGAGCTCACCATTTGAGTGTGGTGACAAGGTACATCGCAAGCAGGTGACAGTTTGCCGGTAAGAAAACCTAGGTAGCTGCCAGGGCGTGAGTTGCGGGAAGGCTGCTCATATTCAGATTTGGATTAGGCAAACAAAAATCCGAAAATAGGAACAGATGGACATCGTACGTACCAATAGGAGCCATCAAGGTTAGGGTCAAGGGGGTATGCAGCAGCAACAAAGGACCAGTTAATATGAGGGCTTTAGCGTCCAAGTTGTGCAGCACCTGAGAAATTAAAAATTGTGAAGTAAGAAGCAATTTCATACTGGGTAAGAAGAAGCGAGGGATTGAGGGAAGTGCTCATCAGAGGCGCCGGCATGAGCTGTGTGTTTTCGCCTTTGAGGACGATTCGATCCAATCGGTCTGAGGCAGATCATAGAACTTAAATAGGAAAAATCATGCGGACTCTCATATGCCTTTATTAATGTCCTATGCAATTATTTCTCTTAGATTAGTCACAATGGGGAGTATCATATACTAGTATCATGCACATGATACTAGTCTATGTTACTACCTCCACAATGGGTAGTAACATATGTGTGGTATCATATAATAGTACATTTATTAGGTTGTAGACTCATTTTGCATTGGAATCCGTTATGTTACAGTATCTACCTATGATACCACTATCACCTCTCATCATTAATTGCAGTGCCACATCAGCTTTTTGCCAACATGGCATACATGATACCACATATGATACCTCCATTGTGGTTAGTCTTAGAGATTATGGAGGAGAGGAAGCGACTGCACAGGTACGGAAAAGTGGGCTTGTTTGTTGGATTCATGAGTCACAAGAAAACCATCGCTGGAGAAGACAAAACGCAGTGATCGGAAATAAAAATGGACAGAACGCTGGCAGATGAGCCATGTTTGGGCTTGTGGGCTGGTGCAGTCCGTCCGATGACCAAACAGGGTAAGAAATAAACGTGACAGAGCTGGAACCCTCTAAAGTATGAGGTGGACTCTAAGCTGTAACGGATGAAGGGCTGAAGTGGACCAATTAGATGGCTGCTTAGGTGGACGTCTTGCATGTTGAGAGAAATACCCTTAGTGGTTGCTCCCATTTATATACTATAGATATCTGCATGCGGTATAGTTAAGTTCCATGCATGCATGTACTATCCCGTGAATTTTTCGAGCCGAAAGATGAATGCATATGTTGTGTTTCATTTTGCTACCTATCTCCTAGACGCCGTAGAGAATTGAGAATTTTCATGTATTTCAATTCTCGTACTGGTAATTGAAAGTTACGGAAGGAGACCCCTCATTTTGCAATGAAAACAACATATAAAACTCTGGACAATTTTGAAATCAGGCTGAGCGTCTTAATACATATGCAAAAAAATCATTATTAGCCCACCATTGATTAGAAGATTTAGCTTGTAAGAATCGCTATTGGTTATCACTATTGGTTTGATACAAATAATATCGTTTCAGTATATCTGCATGAATCAGTAGTGCTCCTTCTTTTCTACCCCCTTCCTACCTCTCATTCCCTTTTATTAGGCGATATACGTGGATCCGGTGACACAATTGCTAGTAGATTCATCGTTCTCTCACATACGTGTACGGACACTTGGTTGGGTGCACATCAAGAGTGTTTCCATCATGTCCATCATGTGTGATTTACAAAGTGTCCGATGAACTGTCCGCGGTCGTACTTGGATGGCATCATGAGGAGGCATCGGCTTTCACCACCCATGGGTGCAATGGATTATGAATTGCAAGAATCAGTCAGTGAGAAGGGGAATCGGGTAATCCTACAAGTCTAGCTGGACCCGTCTTCTCCAGATATCCCTCGGTCTCGGTGTCCCCCCCCCCCCCCCCCCCTACTGTCGTGCAAAGTTGTATACAAATTACAAACACAACCTATTATCCCAAAAAGGTTAGGCTACATCATTTGCAACTGTAGGGGAGAATTTCTAATTTTGGCATGGCCTACCCCTCTAGCATTGTAGCCCTAGTGAAGAGGCTGAAATCCTTGCTTGTGTTGAAAGGGTGCGCATGCACTACATGCATGTGTCGAGTATTATTGAAGTGGACGGCGTGACAATCGCTATATGCAGGGTTGTCAAGTTCTTCTCGGGATAGCTCCCACTTCAACATCCAGTTGCAAGAACTAAAGTATGCGCCATCGTCTATGTCAGGCGCTCCATTTTTATTATCAACTAAGAGGAGGTGTAATACAATGGTAATATAATTTTTTCAAGAAATTAAACTATTCTCAAATTTGAAAGTTTACTCAAAATTAAAATGTTCATGAATTTTTAAAAATGTGAGAAGAACCAAAAAAGAAAAACAAATCAAAAAACCAAAAGAGAACATAAAACCAAAGAAGAAAACCATAATATGCTTATCAAACCTTACCAAAAGAGTTGAGCAAGTGGCTATGTGGGCCAACCTCCTAGAACAAGCCTGAGGTGTGGGAGGGTGAATGTCGCTCCCCTAAGAGACGCTATGAGCCTATGAGCTTCAAAAATGGTTTCATCGGATCGGTGAGGTGTGGGTAGCCCTATCTGCTGCTCAAATATGGTTTCATCATGTTCAGTTCACTTAAAATCTCACGTCATTTAAAACTACCACACGGCCCACCAACCCCGATCGAGTGCGTCGCCCGTAGCCGAGTTGGTTTTCTCCAAACACGGTCGATAAAAGGCCAGGTTCACGTGCCAAACAGGCCTCCGCTGGCGTGCACATACGACGACGAGAGACCTTCCCGACGGCGACTGTGCTCTGCTCCACCGCCTAATTGAATTCGATCAAAACTCGAACCAAACAGAAGCTCCCGATCGAGCGATGGCGGCGGCGGCGCTCCGGTCCTCCGTGGGTCACGCCCTACGGCGCGCGGCCGCGGCTTCCTCGTCCCGCCTCTCTTCCTCCGCCGGCGGCGCCAACACCAGGGCGGCACGCACGTACCACCATGGAGACCCATGGAGGAGCAGCTTCGACGCCGAGGCCTACTCGCACGGGGCCTCCGGCAAGCCGTGAGTTTCTCTCTCTCCATTGTTTCCATCTTGTGCTAGCTTCTACAGTACAGCACGTGGTTGACGGTTGAATATGGCGTGCAGGGACAAGGGTGACGGTTTCTTCGGCTTGGCCGCGTTTGTCGGATCGATGGCCTTCATTTGGCTCATGGAGTTAGATTACCACTACTGGCGGAGGCACGATTTCACTAGGCCGCCGCCGCGGATGAGGCCCAGGCGCGGGCGGTGATGGATCCATGAAGAAGAATAAGAAGAAGAAGCTAGCTAGGCCGGACCTGATCCATGGAGTATCATAGATTGTCTATTTTTCTAGTGTTGAATATCGATCCATCAGCAGGGAGATATAGTTTGATTGGTCATAATTGCGTACGTCGCAGGTGGCTATGTATATACGGTTGCAGTAATGCAGTGTACCCATGCAAAAAAAAATGTCTAGTTTGACGATTCGATCCTGTGTTCTTAAAAACAAAACTGATCGTGTGTTTTTGGAAGACGGAGAACATGCGCGAGTGCACCTGCCAGCTCCAGGCGGCCTACGAAAGCCCGTTGGGTAACAAGTGCCCACCTCGCGTGCATCGATCCACCCCGTGGCCAGCAAGATAGATAAAGGCCCACTTACCACGCAGGCCCTCGCTACTACTACGTGTGCACGACGACCCGTACTCCCTCTCGGAGAACAAGATCGAACCAAAGCATTCTTCATCGATACCTACGTTTCTCTCCCGACGATCGAAGCCCTCCTCCGCTTCCGGGTTCGCAATGGCGGCGCCGCTCCGGTCCTCCGTCGACCTCGCCCTCCGGCGTGCGACGGCGGCGTCGCCTCGCCTATCCTTCGCAGGCGCCGCGTCCGCCAACACCACGGTGGTACGTTACATCACAACCACGTGCGATCTAGTTCGTCTGCTAGTTCTTTTTCATGCAATAGTGGTACAAAATCACTCTCGATCTAAACAGATCGTCCATCTCTCTCAAAACAGAAAATGGATCGCGCATCTGATTTAACAGCACGTTCAAAACCTGCTGATTTAACAGTACATCCACTGATCACTAAACAGATCCGGTCTCATCATCTCTTCATTCATGCGTGCAGCGGACGATGCACTACGACTACTCCGGCAGAAGATACGACGCGTCGGGCGGGCTCGAACCTGTCAGGCCTGAGTAAGTTGTTATATACTGTCGGCCGGTTGAGTGAGCGGATGCACTGATGACAGACGACATGATATGGACATGGATTTACAGTTTTACATGCATACACGTGCTGCAGGGACAAGTACGACGGTTACTTTGCCTTCGCCGTCGCCATCATAGCGGCCGGGGTGTTTGAACTCATAGAAGGGGACTACTTCGGGTTGGGCAAAATGAACACTAGGCCGCGGATGAGCAGGAGCAGGCGGTAAGATCGAACAAGAGGTCGAGGAGGATGGATGCCGTGGAGTACGTAGTAGTATCCATATTTTCTGTTTTCATTCCTTGGTAGATTTATCTAGAGATTTTAAATATCGACCCAAAAAAGATTTCGCTTGTTTGTTTTCTTCTACGTGTATCTCTCTTGTGTTGTGTACGTCATGGTTAATGCCTAGCCTGTCTAACTAGGTTCGTCTGCCAATTATTCGTCCATGCATAGCAAAATCCTTTATTTTCTTAGCTCTTGTCATATCCATACCGGTAAATTAGTTTACACCCAATGTTTGTTTTAGAGTGAAACGCACCGGAGGTCATCAAGTTGCATGAAAATGAAGGATTGGTCACCAACTTGAAAAAGCTCAAAACGGGGTCACGAAGTTGTGGCTTAGCGTCTTTTGGTCATTCCGTACTGACATCAACTTGGAAATTCAATATCTAGAGATTTACAAATCCAAATAAATCAAATCCAAATGTTCTGGAAAGCTTATGAAATTGTTTAACCAACCCAAGTAGTTTCATTTCATTTAGATAAATAATAAAAATGCATTATTAAAAATACCACAGAAGGTTTAAAATATAAACTTGTTTTTTTCTGATACTCTGTTAAGCCAAATAATTCCAAACCAATTTTGTTAGCTTGGTACTGTGATCTATTAGCTTCCCTAATTTTGGTAGAATTAATTATGCAATGATAATTGTTTAGCATAAAGTGGAAGTTAGAACACCCTTCTGCACTAAAGCAATTATAGATGTTTATTGGTTAACCCAAATGAATTAGGACCAATTTTGTTAGATCACATTTGGTCATGGTTAGTCATCCCTAAAAGGATTTAATTTTTGGATCGACATAACTTGATTTGTAGCTAAAACTTGATTATTAAGCTACTGGATTAAAACAATTATGTAGGGAGTTTGGTAACTCCAATTAATCCAAATCAAATTGTGTTGTCTTCTACACATCGGTAGCTATCTGTAAATTTTAGTTTGTATTTTTTTGACAAACAGAACTTGAGATATGCAATTAAACATGTTTAAGACATAAATAAATAATGGTTGAATGACCAAAAGACGCTAAGCCACAACTTCGTGACCCCGTTTTGAGCTTTTTCAAGTTGGTGACCAATCCTTCATTTTCGTGCAACTTGATGACCTCCGGTGCGTTTCACTCTTTGTTTTATATAGATGTCATTATTTTGCTCCACGGAGCCGGTATATATACATTTCTTTCGACAAAGAAAAAAATGCAATATCAAGTTCATACGATTTATGTTGGACCTCTAAGCATTGATCTCAAATTTTGAACTACTTGTGCAATTTAATAATTCTTTCCTTTGACATGGTAGACATTTCGAGATCGATTTTTTGTTGGCTCGGAGCATCCTGCAATCCTGAATTCAGTGGCCATTGGAGGTGCGTGGCGGCAGGCCATGGGCACCTAGCTAGGCCGACTCAACCAAGACACGCACTGAGGGCATAGCAATGGAGCTTGCGTGCATGGACGTCATGTCGCGGCACTTCCGCTTTGCATAGGCTACATAACATGATCCGACGATGCACTGAAAACACTGCTACAAGCTACTCCCTGGTTCATAAAATGATGTCTCATCCTAAGCCAAATTCGAATGCATCTAATGTCTAGATAAATTCAAATTTATCCTAAGTTGAGACATCCTTTTGTGAACGGATGGAGTAGTAGCAAATACGAAATTCCGTTCCAAGAAACTACAACACGTATACACGTTTGTCGCACAACAAATCACATATGCAGCCACAACATAGAATTACATGGACCGATGATGCACACCATTCATTAAAACACGTATGCCATACTATGCAGCTACAACATAGAATTACATTGACTGGTGATGCACACCATTCATTAAAAAAAATGTTCCGACGGTCTCACAAATAAAAAGGTTTGGTATTAAATTAAATGCTTTGAGGCAACGGGCAGTGGTCCCATCCAGCATGGCGTGTACGGAAAAGAACATTCTATCCCGTTATCCCCTGTGTAAATATAGCCCAAGTCTCGAACCATCGAAGTATTCAAATGGTAGGCCATCACACGTCCGTTTGTCATGAGGAGGGCAATATCCTTGAAAGGATGAAATCCAAGAAAATCACATATACCATTTCCACGCGCTTCGACCCAGTGTTCGGTGTTGACCACATTTTCATGATCAGGGTTCCACTCAGAGTTATCTTCAAGTACTAGTTCTTCCATGTTATCCTGTTCCTGTAAGATCCATGACCTGCTAATAATCTTACGCCAAGGTATGGGCGCAAAGTTGATGTCGTTCTTTAAGACCCACTCCATTTGACCACATGATTCATCGAGGAACCAAATCTGAAATGCGGCATCCGCATACGGTATGCACAATACACCCCCTTCTCAGATTTACCTAAACGTGGTGCATAAAATTCCTTGTTGTCTTTTGGCAGCTCAATTACCTTGTATGTATTGTTTGAATATTTTAATCTGCAAAAATAAACCGTATTCGAGGAAATTAATTGTCGGTTGAATAAAGAAGAAACCAGAGACACAAATATGTGAAGGGTCTAACGTGTGAGTATATAGACACCTACCTCAAAATGAAATCATAATCGAAGTTAACGTATAGTGCTCCATGCCAGTAGGTAGCACCCCGGCAGAATCCGTGTTCCGTGTATTCAGTGACAGCCTTTTCGTGCCGAATGAACGACCTCTCCCCCCACTCCCCGGTCCTTGATGAGAAGACATGGGCGATGTACGGTGTGGGTGGCCACTCCGTTGCCGTGACGGACTTCTTGCACTCATGCTCCCGAATATGAGGGACCGAGAACACCTCATAGTGTGGCGACACGGTGGGATCAAACACAAGATATTTGTTATAGTGGCTAGCGCAGTAACAACAGTAAGTGGCCAGGCATGGGCCTGGAAGTTGAGGCAGTTCCGCCCATTGTCGTGTGGCCGGATTAACCACGTGATCGTTGCGAAGCAAGAGCAGGCCGTTGCAACAGTCCAGTATCATGGATTCAAATATGCCATCATGTGAGGTGTTGTCCGGGTAGCCGACATCGACGGGGATGTCGCGTCCGGTTGAATGGCGGCAGAAGAGTACTGGCGTTTCGTGGTCCTGATACCGGTTTTGCGGCGTCACGTAGGGGTCATACAGCTCGAGGAAGATACCTTCGAGGGAGAGCTGGAGGAGCTTCGCGCGGTGTCCGTCGATGGCGGCACGCCACGCCTTGCACACGCAGCGGGACACGGCGAGGCCGCGCGGAGGGAGGCGGCGGAGGACGTCCAGGAACATGTCCTCGTGTAGTAGCCCCTTGGGGTCCATGGGAAGCGAGATAGGAGTTCCTGGATCGATTCGATCGGATGTGTGGAGGATTATCGATGGATGCCTGGTCTCTGGCGCCGTCAATCCCACCCCTAGCCTGCTGTATATACATGGATCAATGGATGCACGTTTCCGTGCCTGAATCGAATCCAGCTGGCCGGACTCCGGAACCGAGTCGCTCTCACATCGAGGCCAGAACGAGTCTGTCCTTCCCGCCAAAGCTCGAACACGATACAACCTTCCTAACAAATCGGTTTTCCTCGTCGTTTCTGAATCGAAACTGCGATCCAGGGCGATAGATGGCGGCAGCGGCGCTGCGGTCAACCGTCGGGTTCCCGCTCCGGCGAGCGGCGACACCGGCCTCTCGCCTCTATTCTGCCGGCACCAGCAACAACGGCGCCATCGCCGCGTCCGCCAAAACGAGCGTGGTACGTTCGTTCGTTAACCATCCTTTCCGCAGTACTAAACCAATCTCTCCCCGTCAAAAAAAAAAAAACCAATCTCTTTTGTTACATCAATCGTGATACATGGTTTTCTCTCTCTCTCTCCGCAGTGGTTAATGCGAGTATACCTTTCGTTGGTGCTATGAAGATTTAGTCATGTGAGCCAAGAGATATAGCAAAGGATATGGCTGGAGGAGTATAAGAAGCTCACTAGGAATCTCACCACGCTCATAGGTGACGACACGAGTACAAGAAGCACACGTGTTAGCTTTTATCTTTTTTTTTAAATTTTGTACATATATTAGGTCAGCAGGCCGCCTCATTAAAACCCTGTCAGTCTCTTTCGGTACCCTGGTTAGGGAAAGCACACGTGTTAGCTTTTATCTTAACTGAATTTGGATTGCAATAAAATAACAGCCTTTCACTTCTTATTGGCCTAATCTAAACTTGACAGGCTGACGTTTTATACATCACTAGTAGATGCACATTATTTTCTGATTTACTCCATTGATTGTCGTTGTATACATGCAATCAGCATTAGTTTGTAAGATATATTTTGCTTTGCATGACAATGCTATTACTTGTACAATGTTTCCTGGTCTGGTGCTTACTAGTTGATTAGGAGGATATAATCTATTAGTATGTGGATAAACAATCATTTTTTAGACCAAAATGAAATTGTTTTAGAAAGAGCGGGCGCTAGAACAACTTCCCCCTCTTGGTTGCTATGATGCACTAATTGAATTATCTGCACCATCAAACTGATATAATGTCATCGAAGGGGAAGAAAAACCTTATGTTTGAAGAGCGTGTGTCAAACCAAGATTGCAAGCGTGGATGCTCGAAAATTGATAACTCGTCCTCTAATAGAGTATGAGAATTGGCGCAACATGATGACGTGTTATTGAGCCTCTCCGAAGACTAATATAGAAGTAGAAATTATGTACTCAATTACAAGACAATTTAGGAAGAAATCTCATCTCTATATATCATATCTTTCCATGATCAAACAAGACATAAGAGTTAAAGTAAAAAGTTACTAGAATGATCGAATTTACCATCCATACGGTTAAAGCATCTCTAACAGATTCGAGTTCCTAGTATTCAGTGACAGCCTTTCCTTGCCGAACGAACGATCTCTCCTCCCACTCCCCGGTCCTTGATGAGAAGACATGGGCGATGTACAGTGTGGGTGGCCACTCTGTTGCCGTGATGGAATTCTTACACTCATGCTCCCGAATATGAGGGACTGAGAACACCACATAGTGTGGGGACACGTAGGATCAAACACAAGATATTTTCCATAGAGGCTATCGCAATAATAGTGGTATGTGGCCAGGCATGGGCACGGAAGTTGAGGCAGTTCTGCCCATTGCCGTGTTGCCGGGTTAACCACATGGTCGTCGCGGAGCAAGAGGAGGCCGTTACAACAGTCCACTATTGTGGATTCAAAGATACCATCGTGTGAGGTGTTTTCAGGGTAGCCGACATCGATGGGGATCCCACGTTCGGTCGAAATAAAAACCGATGACCGAAAACCGAAATAACCGAGACTGAAACCGAAATAACCGGACCGAAAAAATCGTTACAAAATTGGGTAGCAGATTGAAAAAGACCGCAATTAGTTCAAAATTTCGGGCAACACATCTCGCAAACCCGAATAGACCGGTGAGACCGATTTAGGTGCTACAGAACGTCGTCCCACCCATTCTCTAGGCTCGTTGGCCGAAGTAAAAAGCAGCCCAGCCCACGCTCCCAGCGATCTAGCGACCAGCGTACTGTAGATATTTCCTAGAGCCACGAATCTACGATCTAGACGGTGTTACAAAAGATAGCACGAAAACGATGAAGAGCGGAAAGATCAAACCAACGGGGACACGAGATTTAACGTGGAAAACCCCTCCAAACAAAGGAGAGGAAAAAACCACGGGCGCCAGCCAACAATACTTCACTATATCGGATGAGGTTACAAACGTTGTGGGTTTACAATGTATGGCTTAACCCCAATCGGCGGTTTACAAGATGTATTTATAGCGGTGGTGCAAAACCCTAAGTCGGCTGCAGTCCGACTCGGACACGATCCGTACCGTACCGCGGGGGCTGCCGCCCACGCACCCCTGCAAGCGCAGGATAGCCCGGTGGGGCCTACGCTATGGCCCAAGCCTCCGGCGATGGGCCTCCGCTTCGCTCCAAAGTTAGCCGCTCACTTTATATCGTCATATAAATTTGGATCACCATAAAACAACAGACGGTTCCCATCTCGTTTCCCAGTCTCCCGATTCCTCTTCCTTGCCCCCAACGGGGCGACGCCCTAGCCACCAAGCCATCCAGACCCTAGTCCCGACCTACCTCTAACCCTAGATCGCGACTCCTCCTCTCATCAACTTCCGCTGCCGCGCGAGCCGCTTGGCTGCCCCCAGGCCTGCCATATGCTACTTGTCTATTGAGTCCGAGCCTTCGAGAAGGAGTTCAGCACGATCCACTCGGCGGCCAGATTTTCTGATTGAAGCTGGTGCTCTACCCGCCGACATCGACGGCGCAGCACAGAGAACAACATACAACACTATCCGGTCATGACCGAACCGGAACCCGAATTGCCGGTACCCGAAATTTTCGGGTAACACATTCCCCAAGTAAATTCCGGTCTTCATTTTCTGGAGACAAAATTTGAAATAAACCGAATTGCAAACACCGAATTTCGGTCATGACCGAACGCCCACCCCTAGCTAGGACCCCTAGGCGATGATGTGTCTTACTGCCCAAACTCTAGAAATAAGTAGTCCCAAAACCGCCAGCATGTTTATGGCTTCTATGACGAGTGTCGTAGACAATGATTTGATTTTGTAACTAAGAAAATACAGAGTTCATTTGTCGATCGATTAAAAAATTAAGGCACTGAGAGATGCACGTACATGTGATCTTTTTTTTTTTTGGCACAATCGAACTACCAAGGGGCCCACCATGTACGTGACCGTGTCGGTCTCTTCCTTTGTTCGTCAGTTCACCCGGAGTCCATTACCGTCTCGGCCTCGTCTACGTTCGCCAGCCCATAAAAGGCCAGGTCCACGCGCAGAACGGGCCGATCGAACGAGTTCCACCCGCCAGCTCGAAGAAACAAACAAAAACTAAGATCAACTTAGCTTACCTGATCTCGCGCCGGAGATGGCGGCGTTACTCCGGTCCGCTGTCCGGCGAGCGGCGGCGCCAGCCTTCCGTTTCTCCGGCCACCCTGCGACCACCGGCGCCACAACGGTACGCACGCACTCCTTTGCCTATCCTTTACAGATCAGCTGCATGCATGCACGGAGATCACCGGCCTCGTCCATTTTTCCTCTGCCTATCTGATAGATTCGGTTGACTCTTCTGGTATATTCTCTGCAGCGGAGGGCGATGCACACCGGCGGCTGGCACAGGTTCTACGCCTCGCCCGTTTTCTGCGGCGGCGGCGAGTGGTGAGTCTCCTACCTTTAATCGGTTCGTGTGTGTGGTCGATCGATCTATTCTTGTTGGTTTAATTTGATTGAGATTGTTTGGTGATGTCTCTTTCAGGGAAAGAATCGATCACTACTTCGCCGTCTTCGCAACCACCGTGGCACTCGCGTACCGTCACTACGCGTTGGGTCAGGCAGAAAAAAAGTGGGATAGGAAGCAGAGAAGGCGAGAAGAGCACGAGAGGATGTGGGGTCTGTTTCAGACCGGCATTCCGAGTAGCTAGCGGTGAAGGATCAGGGGTCGATGTTGAAGTCAACACTCTTAAATTCTGAACTTCATCATGTTCGGTGTAGTTGTCATATGATGGTCAAATTTAACCAAGTCTCATTAATTTCATTAAAGGAGGCCCAGAAAAGAGTTGATTCTTACTTGCACCTAGCAGGAGATTTGAAGTTATGGACCATTGCAAAATGTCAAAATAATTATATTTTTCATCTTTTTCTCTAAACCGTGTCAATCCACCAAAAGTGGTCCAAACAAATTGCGCATCGCATGTACGCAAAGGCTCAAAAGGACATGATTGAACCGTTATCAGAAGTGTTCTCCGATGTGTGGCTATGTACCAGCACGAGTTAATTATTCGCTAAACCTATATCCGATAAAACAATCTGGGTAACTCTAAAAGATCAATTTGTGGTGCTTGATGGATTTTTAATATTTGTTATGTGTCTATGTAAATGCTAGTAATCTTAATATCTCTAACGTGTACCATGCAATTTTTTCTTGGTAGTATGATTTTCTATCACGGTCAATTCCCCTATATATAAAAGTACGTGGGATTCACCCCTCATTTCGCGTTCCACGTCGCCCGAACAACGACAGCCGTCCGATCGACGCGTCCGACGGTCCGGATGCCGCCAAAAATCGTGCAAGCTACAGTACCACTGTAGCTGAGGAGTTTCTTCCAATCACGCGAAGACACGTAGCCTCCAGCACGCCATTTTGCAAAAAACCGCCCGCAAAGGACTAAAACGCGATTTTCGGAAACGTCAGGGATCTCCGTGTAAAAAAGCCAGCGCAGCACGCTCCTCCTCTTTCCTCTCTCGCGACGCCGAGGTCGGCGGCGGCGCCGACGGCGCGCATCGCCGCCGCTCCGAGCCTCCCCGGCCAAATCGGAGGCCACGACGTCCTCCGCCGCGCCGCCTTCTCCATCCTCGCCGAGGACGGCGTGCCGGGACGTCCGATGGACGCCGGAATCGCCGCGTCCGATCTCGCTGTCCGCCGCCGCTTTCGGCCGCCGCCATGCACTCTCCGGCGGCCTTTCTTGCTTGGTCAATCCCTCCCGATTCTTCACTTCCAACCAAACAATGGGTAGGCCACGGTCATGTAGCGCTGAGTGGGAAGGCAGCAGCTGAAGAGGTGAGGACAGAGGCGCCAGCGTCGACCACGGGTCCGGCGGCGACCAGCCGGTAGGCGCCTCGGTTCGCAGGTACGTCGCCTGACCGCTCCCACTTCTACTGTACCTATGCTCTCTCTCTCTTTCACCTCAACTCCTCTCTCTGTGTCTCTTTTAGCCGCCGACGGCAACGAGTGCAGTCCCGGGCGCACGACGGGATCCAGACCCTCGACTCTACGGCTACCGGCAGCAGCGGCATCTGGCCGCCGGCCCGGTCCTGTCCCTGACTCCGGTACTAGCTTGGTCCAGGACGAGAACCACGATGGCGCGCGACACACCTGCAGGCAGGCTGAGCAGCAGCTGCTGCCGGCCCTAGCGAGTACGGAGAGAAGGTCAGCACCGATGACTGAGCCTTCTTCTCTATTCGTTTCTACTTTCAATCTTTTTTCTTCAGCTAGGTCATGTACTCCAGGATCCAGATCTGCATATTGCCAGCCCTGCATCCGTTGTTCTTTTCATTATCACTTACAAAATTCATTGTCTTTCCATCTAGCTAACGAGTTGTGTGTGTTAGGCAGCTGTGGACTTCATGAACTTTTGATATTTCTACAAGAGTCCGAAGGAAAGAAAATTGGCACCAAAAGGAGAGGAGTTGCTAACCAGGCAGAAGGAGCAGCAATCAGAAAAGAGATGAGAAAGAAAGGCACCAGAAGTAGTAGACAGGAACAGGTATGGGATACGATGCATACTTTGGTGAAAATATGATTTCACATCATGTGCACATTAATTTGTTGTTTTACTGCAGAGAGACACCTTTATTATGAGTTAACATTAATATATTTTGGAATAAATTGACAGGACTCAACTTGAATCTTTCTAATTGCAACGCATGCTAATACTTTGCACAATTCAGAAACTAGAGATTAGAAAAGCATTTTAGACCTGTTATTGTCTATCATATAGTTTCAAATCAAAATTTGGGTTGGCATATTTACTGTTAATATTGCTAATATTAAAATGGCAGGTCTCTTTGCATTTGCTTTGAATTCAGAATGATGTGATTTGGCAATTCCATCAAGCACATCCAAAGGACCTGGTATAAAGCATCATAAAATCCTGAAATTATATGACAGGTAATTTACATTCGATTTTGTTGTTACCGCCGACAAATGGCAAACAACATATTCAATCGCAGCATCTGACATAGGCACGTGCGAATGCGAAGGTGTGGAGCGAGCAGGCGGCATGGGATATAGGGCACGGTAGGCTCTGGGTCTTGGGCGAGGATGGCATGGTAGGTCTGTTGCTATCGGGCGACTCACGGTTTCTCCTGGGGTGCCTTTGCGAGAGGTGCCATGGTGTTCACTGAGTTCAGCACCGCCTGCTATTATTGGAACCATTGTTGATCATTGGTCGATGTTGTCTGTTGATCCTACTGGGGATTCTTCTGCCGACATGGATGCTTGGAGCCGCACAATTCATCTTAGCAGACTGCTGGTCAAGTTGTTTTCTGCTTTTTTTTCTTCTGTCATGACTATTCTATCACTTACAGTCCTCAGTTTCGGCTTGAATTAAAAAGGAAGGTATCTTTCTAATTCTAAGCCACACTCTTGCTCATTATAGGTACCATACCTTTTCTTATTGAGTGAGTAGCATGTTGAGAAAGAGGGATGGATGGCATGGATTCTTGGCTGGATGAGATGACTCAAGTGCCTCCATGGGATTGAGCGGAATATGTGACTAATAAATTATGGAAAGGATGGCCTGTAGCTCTTAGAACGGAAATTTAGGTCTGTCATACCTCACAAGCAAGAAATTATCAAGTAGAAATTGCTAAATTATAATGAAATTTGTGTTTTACTTCCGTCGTACCTTTTGAAAGTGTTAATATTGGTACTTCCATGGGATTGTTTTCATCACTACTTCGATGATGTGCTGCAACAATTGAATCTTCTGCACAATGACAGGATAATGCAAGGGTATCAAGTAAGTAGAGTTGATTTACATGGATGCTGCTGATTTGCTGTGAGATTTTGGAAGTATATGATTCCAAGGTGAACACGAAGAATGTATATGCACAGAATTCTCGCAACCCTGCAGCTTTGGTTGTTTCAGCACACACGTTGCTCACTCCATTAGTAAAGGTATCACCATCAAGTTAAACTACCCACTGGTGCTTGATTGTCTTCTGTGCATGCTTTCATACAATAAATGGAATAACGTTGTGTGGTGTTGAAAGTATGCAGACATGATCTTCAAGTAGGTTTATTTCACGATCTTTTTCCCTGAGTAATTGTGGAAATACACAACTAGCTTGCTGTTGCGTATATTTAAGGAGCACGCTTAGGTTCATGGTGTAAAAAATAGTAGGGTGTACTTTTTGTTAATCCAAACTGCCTCTATTTTCGGGAAGACATGATGCCCTGAACAAGTTTTAAGTTATTGTTGTGGATGTTTTTACCAATAAAGACAATCATATAGATTATAGAGGTGTCCAGGAAGGGTGGAAGATTTTTTTTAATACATTTCCTGATTTCCCTCGGAGTTACGTATACACGAGGGATTTCCAGTTGGTCCTATGTTGCATGTATACTATCGGTGCGATCTGTTTTCTATGATTATTTCAAGTTATTTGATTACCATGTAGCATCTTATCGTGCTGTACCTCTGAATTAATAAATATTCCTTCCAAAATCTATTATCTTAACTTTTTTTTAACTTAGGTTATTCTTTGTGGAAACCTGAACTAAGCATGTTCAAGAAAAACACACCACTCAAATAAAAATGCACCTCTCCAGAGGATATTTCAGAGACCAGTGCGTGCTTCCATGTGTTTAAGATGGGCAACAAATTAACGAATATGATCTACATGTGTCTTAACACTATTGTTTTACTTTAAAATGAAAACAGCGTTTTGAACTCCAGTTACATGGTTTCTCTGTTTCAGCTCATTCATTTCTGTTTTAATTGATTGGCTTAGTTTGCAACTTTGGACAGTTTGGGGCTGGGACAAACTGTCATAAACTGCTCATGTTCAGTTAACATTTTGTGCTTTATTTGGCTCTTTCACACTGTCTCCTTTTCCGTTTGTTGTTTAAGTTTGTCAGTACGCTTGCTTGCCTATCTTGCTTTTGAAATCTGTACAACGTACAATCAGTTGTTTAAGTTTGTAGGAAAACTGGTTTGCTTCTCTTGATTTTGAAATCTAAGCAATCAAGTGATCTGAGTCGATCCAATTGTTGCAAGTTATCAGTTTATTCTTTTTGGTAGTTTGCTTGACAACAGGACTGTTCTGATATCGTAAGCAATGTGCTTGGTTTTCATTTATATTCTTATGAACAAATTAGTAATATTCCAGTTTTCCTGCAAAAAAACATTCTCCCATGAGAAAGATGTACAAAAACATATTTTTAGTCACATACATGAACCATTTCCTAAAGTTGAATGTCTTAAAATGCATCATTTTCGGAACTTCGTTATCTCAAGATGATTCCTAGATGTACTTCTGTTAATTGGACTCTATATATACTTTATACTCCCATGAGACTTTTCCGAACAAATATAATATAAATAAATTACCATACAGAACAATTTTTACAATCTGAACAATTTTAAAGACATACACTTTTTTGAATTTCAATAATTTAAAAATCTGAACAATTTTTGAATATAGCCATTTCGATATTTGAATTTTTTATTCAACTATACCCATCCAAAAAAATGAAAAATATATCCAACTGGCCACAAAAAAAATTGCTAGCTATTTACGGCACAAGCTAACATTTCAAATTCGAACATTTCGAAATTTAAATGTCTTCCAAGTCTGATCAATTTACAAACGTGAAAACAAATCAAGCCTAAATAAAACCCAAATTTCACAGATTATTGAAATCCAGACAAAATTCAAAACGCAAAACTTTTCTTCAATTTCAATAATTTTGAAATCGAAACAAGCTTCTCAACGATAATTTCCAGTCGACAATATTAAACCGCATCAGACAAATTATCGGGAAAGGTGCGGCGAAACAAGCTTCTCAACGATAAATTCCAGTCGATAATATTTTAGCAAAATACAAATATATATAACCATTTCAATTTGCTAAACATTTAACGGTACTCTACAATATATAAAAGCACTCAAAAATAATAATACAGAATACTGACTATTTCAAAGTTTTCCCCTTTAAAAAACTAACACATTTGTTATAAATGATCAAATAAATGCAACACATGTGAACATTTCGAATTGCTAAAAAATTGAAAACACTCTAAAATATATCTCACAAATTGCATTAACCCTAATTATGTAGTTGAAACAAATGCTTACGGTATACTTCAAATATATCCAAACATCTCAATTTTCTAAATATCTGAGAATAGTCAATATGATAAATTGCTTCTTCTACGATAAAAGATATCATAATTCTCACAAAAAAAAACATACAACACATTTCTAAAATTCAATTTGCTTAAAAAAAAGAAAAAAAAGAGATACCCTAAAATATAAATACCTCACATATTATCTCACATATTGCATTCTCTCTAATTATGGAGTTCAAATAAATATTTATGGCATTTCACCACTATAAATTGAAGAATATTTGTATAAAATCCAAATAAATTTCCCCTAATTATAAATTGACTTCGACAAACGATCATGTGCTGTACATCCTCTAATATAAAATTCAAACAAATATTACAACAAAATACAAACATATAGAATATACAACCCTAAACAAAATACGAACTAAAAAAAATACTAACTGTTTCAGAATATTTTCACGTAAAAAAACACATTTGGAATTGAGTTACAATAGTTTCCAAATTTGAATAATCTCCAACCTCCAACCATTTTTAAAACAAAAGCATTTCCAATTTCAATGATTTCCAAACTTACACAACTTTACAACGTCACCATTTCCAAATTCAAATTCAAAAACACACACGCGGCATTTGCCGCGTTCAGATACCTAGTATTGGTGTAATAAGATAAAAACATTCCAGAGTATACATGAGGTGTCTACAAAGGGATTGTCCTCTAAACTTTGATATCTACACTTTCCTTAATACGAGTTCTTGGTAAAATATGTGACTTTTCCTCAACAATGGCCACCCATATGCGTCGCCGAACCCAACCACGGTGATAGCCGAGTCCAAGACTCTTTCTTCCTCTTCACCGGTTTCTTCCTTGCCCTCCAATAGTTCAAAGCAAGAACAGCAATAGCCATGGCACTGATGTCTATGTGTGCTTCTATTCTTGTAGACAGTGTTGGGCCTCCAAGAGCAGAGGTTTGTAGAACAGCAGCAAGTTTCCCTTAAGTGAATCACCCAAGGTTTATCGAACTCAGGGAGGTAGAGGTCAAAGATATCCCTCTCAAGCAACCCTGCAATTAAGATACAAGAAGTCTCTTGTGTCCCCAACACACCCAATACACTTGTCAGATGTATAGGTGCACTAGTTCGGCGAAGAGATAGTGAAATACAAGTAATATGGATGATTATAAGTAGTAATTGCAATCTGAATAAAATGGCAGCAAGCAAACATGTAGCAGAACTTGTTGTAAACGGTGTTTCAATGCTTAGAAACAAGGCCTAGGGATCATACTTTCACTAGTGGACACTCTCAACAATGATCTCATAACTGAATAAATAAAAGCTACTCTTAAACACTCTCTTGTTGGATAACAAACACCATTCATTGTGTAGGGCTACAAAAGCACACCTCAAGCCGGAGTAAACAAGCGCCACAACGTCATAAAGGAGTCACACACGGTGCACACACTGTCACCTTTACACCGTGGAGAGTACCGGAGTTCATATTAAAGTAACCTATAGAGTGCATAATAGATAAAGAGTAACATCTACATATTCAACTAGATTAGCACAACTGAACACAAGTAAATACTACTCGGGATTATTCTCCTTCTTGATGAAGCAAGAGTACTATGCGTAGGGCTGCAAAAGCACACCTCAAAGTCTGAGTAAACAAACACCACAATTCCCAAGAATAAGCCATGATAAATGTCTAAATTATTCATAGAGTCACACAAGTACCCACACTGTCACCTTGATACCGTGTTGTCACAATGACTCCAGAAACTAGACAAAATCACTTGAGTAGCATAAACATTATTAATGTATTCAGCGATACTAGCAATACACATGATCACATAAAGATCACACCATGGGAGAGAGATGAACCACATAGCTACCGGTAGAGCCCTCAGCCTCGGGGGAGAACTACTCCCTCCTCATCATGGGAGTCAGCAGCGGCGATGAAGATGGCGGTGGAGTCGATGGAGATGACTCCGGGGGCAATTCCCCGTCCCGGCGGCGTGCCGGAACAGAGATTCTGTCCCCCGAAACTTGTCGTCGATGGCGGCGGCGCTGCGGAACTCTTCGTGGAAATTGGCTTGGTTTTTAGGGTTTTCGCGTCGGGGAATAAATAGGCGAAGGGGCGACGTCGGTGGAGCCCGAGGGGCCCAACCATAGGCTGGCGCGGCAGGGGGCCCACCGCGCCGCCATGTGGTTTGGCTGGCCTGGCTCCTCTTCGTCTCTCCTTCGGACTCGTGTACGTGTTGGAAAAATAGGGACGTGGCCTTTTGTTTCGTGCAATTCCGAGAATATTCGCAGAAGTACTTTTCTGGAACCAAAAACAGCAGAAAACAGGGAACTGGCACTGTGGCATCTTGTTAATAGGTTAGTCCCAGAAAATGCATAAAAGTGATATGAAGTGTATATAAAACATGTAGCAATTGGTATAATATAAGCATGGAACATCAGAAATTATGGATACGTTGGAGACGTATCAAGCATCCCCAAGCTTAGTTCTACTCGTCCTCGAGTAGGTAAAACGATAACAACAAATAATTTCTGAGGAGACATGCTTTCACACAATCTTGATCATAATATTGCTAGGCTCATGTCATGAATGAAGTGACTCAAAACAATGGTCTATAGTTTGCTAACAGTAGATAAAGAGTAAACAATGAATCATATAAGCAAAAACTTTTCATGAATAGTACTTTCAAGACAAGCATCAAAAAGTTTTGCATAAGAGGTAACTCATAAAGCAATAGATTCAAAGTAAAAGGCATTGAAGCAACACAAAGGATGATTAAGTTTCAGCATTGCTTTCAACTTGTAACATGTATATCTCATGGATAGTTGTCAACATAAAGCAATATAACAAGTGCAATAAGTAAACATGTAAGAATCAATGCACACAAAGTTGACACTAGTGTTTGCTTCTAGATAGAAAGGAGTAGGTAAACTGACTCAACATAAAGTAAAAGATAGGCCCTTCGCAGAGGGAAGCAGGGATTAAATCATGTGCTAGAGCTTTTTAAGTTTTCGAAAGCATATAGAGAGCACAAAATAAGTATTTGAGAGGTGTTTGTTGTTGTCAACGAATGGTAGTGGGCACTCTAACCCCCTTGTCAACCAGACTTTCAAGAGCGGCTCCCATGAAGGACGTTATCTCTACCAGCAAGGTAGATCATCCCTCTTCTCTTTTGTTTACACATGTATTTTAGTTTCTTTATGACACTCCTCCCAACCTTTGCTTACACAAGCCATGGCTAACCGAATCCTCGGGTGCCTTCCAACATTCACATACCATGGAGGAGTGTCTATTTGCAAATTAAGTTGCTTACTGATAAATCAGGGCAAAACATGTGAAGAGAATTATTAATGAAAGTTGTAATTAATTGGGGCTGGGCACCCCGTTGCCAGCTCTTTTTGCAAATTATTGGATAAGCGGATGTATATGCCACTAGTCCATTGGTGAAAGTCTGTCAGAAGTAAATGACAAGATTGAAAGATAAAACACCACATACTTCCTCATGAGCTATAAAACATTGACACAAATAAGGAGTAATAAAGTTTTGAATAGTTTAAAGGTAGCACATGAAGTATTTACTTGGAATGGCAGGAAATACCACATAGTAGGTAGGTATGGTGGACACAAATGGCATGGGTTTTGGCTCAAGGTTTGGATGCACGAGAAGCATTCCCTCTCAGTACAGAGTTTAGGCTAGCAAGGTTGTTTGAAGCAAACACAAGTATAAACCGGTACAGCAAGACTCAAATAAAAACATATTGCAAGTATTATAAGACTCTACACTGTCTTCCTTGTTGCTCAAACATTTTACCAGAAAATATCTAGACCTTAGAGAAACAAATATGCAACCAAGTCTCAACAAGCTCTACGGTAGTTCTCCACTACTAGGCTTTAACTACATGATGCAAGAGCTTAAACATGATCTACTTGAGAGCTCAAAACAATTGCAAAGTGTCAAATCGAAACAAGACAAAACAGATCAACTACATGAATGCATATGTCTTTTCCAATACCAACTACCACATGTAGCATTTTCTTTCTTCCAAACAAACACCAATCAATTTATTTAAACATAAACTCTCCAAATGATAATATAATGCAGCAAGAGAGTATTTATAAACAAGTGCTAACAGCTCGAAGAGATGCATGAAAAATTAAGAATACTCAACAAATATAAGTGAAGAACATGAGTATTCACATGAAAAAGCGGAGCGTGTCTCTCTCCCACACAAGGATTGCTAGGATCCGAATTTATTCAAACAAAACAAAAATAAAAGCACACAGACGCTCCAAGTAAAGCGCATAAGATGTGAAAGAATTAAAATATAGTTTCACTAGAGATGACCTGATAAGTTGTTGATGAAGAAGGGGATGCCTTGGGCATCCCCAAGCTTAGACGCTTGAGTCTCTTGAATATGCAGGGATGAACCACGGGGGCATCCCCAAGCTTAGGCTTTTCACTCTTCTTGATCACATAATATCACCCTTCTCGCTTGATCCTTGAAAACTTCCTTCACACCAAACTCAAACAGTTCTCATTAGAGGGTTAGTGCATAATCAAAAATTCTCATATTCTGTAATGAACAATCATTCCCAAAGCTTCTGGACATTAGCTACAGCCACCAATGCTTTGTGGAGCAAAGAAATCCACACAAACATCGTAAAAGAGCGAATGCAAAACAAAAGGCAGAATCTGTCAAAAACAGAACAGTCTGTGAAGACGAATTTTTTCGAGGCACTTAAGTTGCTCAGATGGATCTGGCCAAATTAATGAAAGTTGCGTACATATCTGAGGAAGATGCGTGATTTTTTAGAATTTTTCGAATTTTTCCAGGGAGAAAAGCTCAAATTCGTGACAGCTAAAAATCTGTTACTGCGCAGAAATCCAAATCTTGCATCAACTTTCAATAAAGAACTTTACTTGGCACAACAATGCAATAAAATAAAGATACAAAGGAGTTGCTACAGAAGTAACAAACACCTTGACTCAAACAAAAAGAAAAGCAAAATAACAGAAAATAAAAACAATGGGTTGTCTCCCATAAGCGCTTTTCTTTAAAGCCTTTTAGCTAGGCATAGTGATTTTATGATGCTCTCATATGTATAAGAGTTGAATATAAGAGAGCATCAAAAGCAAATATAAACACATTTAAGTCTAACCCACTTCCTATGCAAAGTCTTGTAAGAAAACAAATCAATGAAGCATGAAGACTAGCATAGAAAGAAAAACAAGTGCAACTTCAAAAATTTCAACATAAAGAGAGGAGACTTAATATTATTGTGATATATGAATCGTGTCTCCCTCTCTCATAAGGACCAGTAGGTCTTAAAGTACCCAGCAAATAAAAGCAAATCAAGAGAAAGCTCAAAACTTCATCATAAAGAGAGGTTTTAGTAACATGAAATTTCTATAACCATACTTTCCTCTCTCAAAATAATTTTCAGCGGCATCATGAATAAACTCAACAATATAGCTATCACATAAGCATTCTTATCATGATCCACATGCATAAAAGTATCATTACTCTCCACATAAGCATAATCATTAATAATAGTGAGAGTAAAAGTATCACATCCATCATTGTAATCATCATAAATAGGAGGCATAGAATAATCAAAATGATTTTTATCCTCAATAGTAGATGGACTGAGAATATCATATTCATCATTGTAAACATCATATATAGGAGGCATATCATAATCAACATAAACTATATCCTCAATAGTAGGTGGACTGAAAATATCACAATGATTATAATCATCATATATTGGAGGCAAAGTATTATCAAAGCAAATTTCCTCCTTAAAGCTTGGGGGACTAAAAATATCATATTCATCACAACCAGCTTCCCCAAGCTTAGACTTTTCCATAGCATTGCAATAATGGTGTTCAAAGAATTTATAGTAATACCATTGCTACCATCATGCAAACAAGCCTCCATAGGTTTTTTAATTTTCTCTTCAAAAGCATCATGTCCTAATTCAATATAAAGTTCATAAAGATCTCTAATTTTTTTGTTGTTTTCCATTAAGCCTAACTAGTGAAAATAAAAACAAGAAACAAAAAGATAAATTGCAGAATCTAAAGGAAATACTTCGAGCACTCACACACTAGCAACACTAGAAAATAGCTTAGTAGCCAGAGGATGTGAATACCTTTTACCTTACCTCCCCGGCAACGGCGCCAGAAAATAGCTTGATGTCTACGTGTGCTTCTATTCTTGTAGACAGTGTTGGGCCTCCAAGAGCAGAGGTTTGTAGAACAGCAGCAAGTTTCCCTTAAGTGAATCACCCAAGGTTTATCGAACTCAGGGAGGTAGAGGTCAAAGATATCCCTCTCAAGCAACCCTGCAATTAAGATACAAGAAGTCTCTTGTGTCCCCAACACACCCAATACACTTGTCAGATGTATAGGTGCACTAGTTCGGCGAAGAGATAGTGAAATACAAGTAATATGGATGATTATAAGTAGTAATTGCAATCTGAAATAAAATGGCAGCAAGCAAACATGTAGCAGAACTTGTTGTAAACGGTGTTTCAATGCTTAGAAACAAGGCCTAGGGATCATACTTTCACTAGTGGACACTCTCAACAATGATCTCATAACTGAATAAATAAAAGCTACTCTTAAACACTCTCTTGTTGGATAACAAACACCATTCATTGTGTAGGGCTACAAAAGCACACCTCAAGCCGGAGTAAACAAGCGCCACAACGTCATAAAGGAGTCACACACGGTGCACACACTGTCACCTTTACACCGTGGAGAGTACCGGAGTTCATATTAAAGTAACCTCTAGAGTGCATAATAGATAAAGAGTAACATCTACATATTCAACTAGATTAGCACAACTGAACACAAGTAAATACTACTCGGGATTATTCTCCTTCTTGATGAAGCAAGAGTACTATGCGTAGGGCTGCAAAAGCACACCTCAAAGTCTGAGTAAACAAACACCACAATTCCCAAGAATAAGCCATGATAAATGTCTAAATTATTCATAGAGTCACACAAGTACCCACACTGTCACCTTGATACCGTGTTGTCACAATGACTCCAGAAACTAGACAAAATCACTTGAGTAGCATAAACATTATTAATGTATTCAGCGATACTAGCAATACACATGATCACATAAAGATCACACCATGGGAGAGAGAGATGAACCACATAGCTACCGGTAGAGCCCTCAGCCTCGGGGAGAACTACTCCCTCCTCATCATGGGAGTCAGCAGCGGCGATGAAGATGGCGGTGGAGTCGATGGAGATGACTCCGGGGGCAATTCCCCGTCCCGGCGGCGTGCCGGAACAGAGATTCTGTCCCCCGAAACTTGTCGTCGATGGCGGCGGCGCTGCGGAACTCTTCGTGGAAATTGGCACGGTTTAGGGTTTTCGCGTCGGGGGAATAAATAGGCGAAGGGGCGACGTCGGTGGAGCCCCGAGGGGCCCAACCCATAGGCTGGCGCGGCAGGGGGGCCCACCGCGCCGCCATGTGGTTTGGCTGGCTCCTGGCTCCTCTTCGTCTCTCCTTCGGACTTCGTGTACGTGTTGGAAAAATAGGGACGTGGCCTTTTGTTTCGTGCAATTCCGAGAATATTCGCAGAAGTACTTTTCTGGAACAAAAAACAGCAGAAAACAGGGAACTGACACTGTGCCATCTTGTTAATAGGTTAGTCCCAGAAAATGCATAAAAGTGATATGAAGTGTATATAAAACATGTAGCAATTGGTATAATATAAGCATGGAACATCAGAAATTATGGATACGTTGGAGACGTATCAGGCACTACGATGGACAACCTGGAGATCCCCCCGTGGGTGAATTGTCTCCTGTCCCACCAAATGTACCAAGCCCTGTGAGGATGAGCTCCGATAGTATGATTCGATGCATTGACGAACAAGAGTCCAGCTTCAAAATCATATGTTTCCGGACCATAGATCCAGTGCGATCCAATAGTCCATTGTTGATTGCTCCTAAAATTGCCAAGTTTCTCCATACGCGTGTGCACGTGACCCAAGATATCAAGAATTTTGCGCACTTCAATTATTTTCTCTACCAGGGTATTAAGACTGAAACATATACCGCATTTCTACTGTTTCGTTGGAATTTAAACCGAATTCGATACGAACAGATGACACACACGCCATGCTGATAAGCTTCACCCACTGATCAAAACCGAGCTTTATCATTATTTTCTCCTGAAAGCACCACTCTACCCTGTCACAAGGTTTTTGTATGTCCAATTTGACTGCACAGAGTCCCTTATTTCCTTTCTTCTTCTTTATAGTGTGGACACTTTCATCAAAAATCTAAAATGAAGCCTGAGCTGCATGGAGCTTGTTTTAAAAATAATCTTAAATCAACATTTTAGATTTTCAAAAATCGTGAATTATTTCTGGATGTACATATTGTCTAGATCTACAATCGTGCAAATTTTCAGCTCCAAAATCATTATATTTTGATCTGCAGAAAAAAGACAAATGAGTGAATCTGGGGTGAATAATACACATTTTTAAATTTTTGAAAATTTGCCCGATTTTTCTTTTTTATACAGGCCAAATACAATACTTTTAGAGTTGAAAATTTGCATGATTGTAGAGCTAGACAATATCTACATCCCGATTTATTTTTCGTGATTTTAGGAGATTAAAAAATGTCGACTTGGAATGTTTGGAAAAACGGGCTCCATGTAGTGTCGCACAAGTGCAGCGACCACATTTCAGGTTCTTGGTTCGCACAGGTCCAGCGACCCCGAACGGTCGAACCAGACCAGACCAGAGAGCACGAAGCGGTTCACGCTTCACCCCTCTTCTCTCGCCAACACGCACGGGCACACGAGCACGACGACTCCTCTTGGACTCGCACCCTTCTTCTCCCTCGCTCCATCGCTCCGCTCCTCCGCCGCTTCCCGCCCAGCCCAGCGCGACCTCTCGCCATTTCCCGCAAGGTAAATCTCTCCTCCTCCTCCTCCAACACTCGCCGCGATTCCGTCCCTGTTTCGCTCGCGCGCGCACCATGGATGCGGGGGCGGCCTTGACCGCGAGGTTCTAGGGTTCCCTCACAGCTCCGCCCCGCTCGCCACACCCCCCGTCCTCTCGCCGGCGGCCGCCCGGTGATGGCCACGCTCCTCCTCCTCGGCGGCGGCGAGACTAGCCCCTCCCCAAGGTCTCCCGCACCAGCACCCACTGCGCGCCGCGCCCTAAACCCTAGCCCGAATCTCACGAGCACCGGTCCGGCCAGGAGTGAGCGAGTCCGTGGGTCCAAATCGTGCTCCGAGACTCGTGCTCTGCTGCTGCAGTTCTCGGGTAGGGTTCCCGGGGGTGCGCGGTAGCACGCGCTCTTCAGTTTCAGTTGCTGCTCCACTCTTCAGTTTCAGTATAGGATGCGTGGTCTCTGCATCACTAGTCGCCGTCTGGTTTTGTTAGATTAGATTAGATCTGCTTATACTGGAAGGAAGCAAGGGAGCGTGCCACAGTAACCCCACATTGATTTGTTTTCACGGTTGCAATCTTGTACCAAAACACACACTACTAGTGCAGTAGCTTTCGAGCATTTACTGCCTGCCTGTATAGTTTACCCTGATGCACTATTCACGATTGATTTTCTCCTGTTTGCAGGATTTAATGGTGGCGTGAGCTCTCCCCGTCGTAACCATGTACATCAAGAAGGTAACCGTGCTAGCTTCGGGACAACTCACCTTTGGTTTTGATCATGCCACTGATTCGTCTTGACGTAATCGTTTGCCTATGCAGGTTGTAATCGAAGGCTTTAAAAGCTACAGGGAGGAGACCTCAACAGAGCCTTTCAGCCCCAAAGTCAACGTAGTTGGTAATCTATTCTTCCCCTTGTAATGAACTTGGCTATAGGGTGCTCAGGTTCCTGTGTCCCGCTTGCTACCTTGTGCATGTCTAACTTAAGGTGTCTTCACCATCAGCTTTTCAAACAACCACCTCCATCTCTCTGGGGCCTGCTCCAGACAATCCTTATTTAGTTGATTATTTGTAGACATACAGTGATGATCAACAGTAGGTGTTGATTCAAGATTGAAGTCACCTGTTCAGTTGTTTATTCTGACTTTAGGCAATTTTCTCTAAATATGCATGCACATTGCTTACATGTCCGAATTATAGAAATGAAACGCGTCCTTGCGTTGACTTCTTTTGGTTTGCATGGTAGTGATTTTCATTTTTCCTGTTGACATATTTGTTAAGTACATAAGTATTGCCTCAGTTCCTAAATATAAGAAGTTTGTTAGTTCAGTTTGAGACTTTGAGTTACCAAAATGTCTTATATTTAGAAATGGAGGTAGTATCAAATTTATTATAAGTATCACAGAAATCCACTTTAGAGTTCATTGCATAGTTTTGTGCTTGTAATGTACTAACATTGATTTAACTGTATGTCACAGTTGGCGCGAATGGGTCGGGTAAATCAAACTTTTTCCATGGTAATATTTTAGATTATGCGTTTCTGATGACTTATTATTATTTCTTATGCTTATATACGTTTGTACTGTACTTTCATCCTAATTTGACCATGGTAAATGCTCCAGCTATACGCTTTGTCCTCAGCGACATGTTTCAGAATCTGCGCAGTGAGGATAGGGGAGCTCTTCTCCATGTATGCCTCCTTTTTCTTTGATAAATCTTAATACCTGAAATAGGTGACTGGTGTTTGATACTTATTGATGACCATTGCCAGGAAGGTGCTGGACACTCAGTTGTATCTGCTTTTGTCGAGATAGTGTTTGATAATTCAGACAACCGTATTCCAGTAAGCTCCTTAGTTTATTCAGTTTCAGTTTATTCGATTAAAGTTATCTACTTGAGTTCAAGCTGCATATTTCACTGGCAAAAGTATTAATACCTACATCATCCATATGAGTGCGTGCATATCGTTCTGAATACTACTTTGCTCCACTTGTACAGTATGTCCAGTGTGACACATTGACACCTAATGTTGCAGTAAGTCATCTAAAATTTTGGAATTTGCCGCTGGTTGATAAAGAAGAGGTACGCTTGCGAAGGACTGTTGCTTCAAAGAAGGATGAATACTACTTGGATGGAAAACATGTCAGGTATGTTGGCTTATGCCCTAAACCAGTAAAGCAGTGTTGTATCTTGGTTCTTGCTCAGGTCCGCCTTCTATTGTTATTATGTTCAGTAAAACTGAAGTCATGAATCTGCTGGAGAGTGCTGGTTTCTCTCGCTCTAATCCATACTATGTTGTCCAGCAGGGAAAGGTAATAAATATTCATCTGATTGTCCCCATTATATGTTCAAATATAATATTAATTATTTTTTTCATATGTAGATTGCATCTCTTACTCTAATGAAAGATTCTGAACGACTGGATCTTCTCAAAGAGATTGGTGGTACACGTGTTTATGAAGACAGGCGCCGGGAAAGCTTGAAAATAATGCAAGAAACAGGCAAGTTTAAATCACCAAAAAGATGTCTATAATGCTTCTAAGTGGCCTGCTGACGTGTGTTCATTGACTTTGTTAACAGCCAATAAAAGGAAGCAGATTGATCAAGTTGTCCGCTACCTGGAGGACAGACTGAGAGAACTTGATGAAGAGAAGGAAGAACTAAAGAAGTACCAGCAGCTGGACAAACAAAGAAGATCACTTGAGTATACTATATTGGACCATGAACTAAATGATGCTAGAAATGAATTAGCTTCGGTAAGTCTGCCCTTTTTGTTTCGCATATTTACTTTGGATATTTTTTGTTCTATCAGGCAAGTTCCAATAGTCTGGTTAATGAGTGAATGCCTTGAGCATAGTTTTGATGAACAACCATTAACATTTCCCACTCAGTTGATCATCTGAGTATCTTTTGAGTGTCTTCCACTCTGATGGAAGAACCTTGTGGTGCTTGTTGCTCCCTCATCATGACTAAAAAGCTTGAGTGTATAAAACTAGATATGTTTTTTGAAAGCACAGTGTCCTGTTCTGCAGCTGTCTTTTATGTCACTAAGCTTACTGCTTTAACAGTAGCACGACTTGAATTTCAAGAGATCGCGAAATGCACTATTTCTAAAATATGTGTTCCACTATTTGATTGGGAACTGTGAAAGTAGTGTGTTAAGTGCATTTATATTTCTTGAGCAAATATCTCTGTTTCTATCGATTGTTGTCGTGCCCAGAGGAAACCTAAAGTAGTAAAAATTGTTATTTCACGCGTATGTTTAGTGTATTGTTATGTAGGCAGCCTTGTTATTGGATTTCCTGTGAACTGATGCAAATTGGTTATCCTCTTACCTCCCTTGTAACTGTGTAATTAAGTGACAAAAAAATATTTGCATTGTTTGATTCAGACAGAATTGTCAGTGGATGCTATCCTCTATTTCCTTCGTCGAACTTTACCTGTATTTTCATCAGTAGCATGCCAATGGGACTGTAAGATGCTTCACCGTACATACATTCTTGTAAACATTCTCTTGATATGCCATAATCTATGCTATATCACTGTGTATGTTAACTCCATGAATTCTACCCACTATGCAAAGCATTATCTCCAAAATGAGACATTCTAGACCAATCCTTCTAATATTATTGATCCTGCTGTATCCTATAATGCTTATTCTGTCCACTTCACCTGACTTGTTTCTTGTTAGATGGATGATAATCGAAGAAAAATTTCTGAAAGGATTTCGAATGCGGACAATGAAGTGGTAGATTTGCGTGAGAAGGTGAAGAGTTTTGATAAAGAAATAAAAGTCTCTAGTAAAGGGATAAATGAAACCAAGTCTGAAAAGGAAGATGCAGAGAAGAAGCGTACTGAAGCACTAAAGGTAGTCTCTCAGATCGAACTTGATCTGAGAGATATAAAAGACAGGATTTCGAGTGAAAAAAGAGCAAAGGTACTCCATGTTTGAGTTTTCTCATGATTTTGAATAGTTTTGTTTTGTTGCTGCACTTAAAAGATTCTATTGTTAGGACGAAGCCGTGAGGGAGTTGCATAGCATGAAGAACGAAAGTGAGAAGTCAAAGTCTGAATTAGCTCAAATTAGTAGAGTGCACGCGGCCAAATTGAAAGAAGAGGAAGAGATATCAAAAAGGTAAAATGTAATATATAATTTGTACTTGTCTTTAGATATTTCTGTTGACACATTCATTTTGTGGATACAGCATAATGGACCGTGAGAAGCGGCTGAGTATATTGTACCAAAAGCAGGGGAGGGCAACTCAGTTTAAGAATGAGGCTGCCAGGGATGAGTGGCTTCAGAAAGAAATCCATGATCTTGAGCGTGTACTTATGTCAAATAGAAAACAGGT
The DNA here is from genome assembly GCA_947311845.1 of Poa pratensis. Lineage (NCBI taxonomy): Eukaryota > Viridiplantae > Streptophyta > Magnoliopsida > Poales > Poaceae > Poa > Poa pratensis. The sequence goes on along the minus strand of CAMZMU010000074.1, from coordinate 130,954,266 downwards.
ATTAGACCAGTCACAACTTTGTTTTGATGTGCCACTCTACTCGTTTCTTGCCTGCGCTTGAACATGCACTATTCCCTAGATTATAGTATGTATCATTTACATGATGCAGTCTTCAGCATGGAACTTGATCTAAAATAACATGGTACTTTGACCATCAATTTCTGTTGAAATATGTTTATCCATTAAATATAAGTATAAATTATAAAATACATGTCATGATAAATCTACTACGGAGTAATATAAATTTATATTTGAATCATGTTATTTTTATTGATAGGTGGTCAAACTTAGAAATGTCTAAATATCACATTTTGGTTTTGGATTGGAGGTAGTAGTTTGATCCATTTCATATTATGTTATGTTATGCTGTACGCAAGCTTAGTGCGACAAGTCAAGATATAAACATTTCTATTTTTAGTTGTCACACTTACATTTTGTATGCATAGCTGATCTGTATGATACAATTTTCTTTTATGACAGGAAAGCTTACTTCAAGACGAAATTCAGAAGCTCAAAGATGAAATTAACAACTTAACAAACTACATTGAGTCTCGGAAAAGTGAATCAGGCAAGTTAGAGTCCGCTCTCGCAAACAAGCAAAAGGATCATAATGACTTTATGAAGCAGAAAAATGCACTTCAAGATGAAAGAAAGTATGCACATTTCTTAGCATTCATAACCTTGTGATTTGATTGACGACGTGCAGCTTTAGACTTTATATACTTAATGTCACAGATCATTCTGGAAGGAGGAAAATAGCGTGACAGCTGAAATCAGTGCGCTAAAGGGAGATCTTGTGAAGGCACAGAAGAGTCTGGACCATGCAACTCCTGGGGTATGGAATTTGTTTTAGCATCTACATATTCTTTTATTAATACTGCTAACTGACCGATTTACTACTTTCCAAGGATTTCCATTGTTATTCCTATGTACATACTTGCATATTTCATCTTAAATATGCATCTATGAATGATCTGGATACTGCATTCTGACAAAAAAATGATATTCATTAGTTTGACTGTTTGTTGCTTGGTTGTTTCCATGAAATATTTTCTTGATGTCTCCTGCTTGGCTTGATTCCTGGGGACGTGCTGTACTGATATATGTTTTCTCTGATGCTGCAATCTTAGCGGTGCTGGTTCGTGCCAGCCAGAAAAATAAGACCTCCTATTGTTGAATATACAAAATTAACAATACTGTCTGTTCTGATTTCTGGTGATCGTCCACCAATGTTTTAGAGTCCCCGAGCCAAGTCAAGTCGCCAGCTCTGCGGTTCGGCTATTAGTCGACGAAAATCGCTGTATAGTCGCCATAAGTCGCTGCTTAGACGCGAGTCCCCTGATTTCTAGAAAACGACTTGGCGATTAGTTGACAACTTCACATCGACTAATCAGTGACTCAAAAACCATGCCATCCACACCTTATCTGACCTTGATAACACTGAATGTGCAATGAAAGTTGTGCGTATGACTTGTGCAATCAATGGATATGGGTCATGATGCTATCTTGTACCTTGAAATGTTATGCAGATGCTACACAGTTTCTAACGATTTAATATTGTCAGGATATCATATATAAAACCTGTCTGAATATTACTTACAGTATCATAAATAAACCACCAGTTAGAACTAAAAATATGGATTGTGGTTATGGTTCCATACTTTTAGTCTGAGTTTTGCAGTTGAGGGTGTATTATGAACGCTGGTAAGAGTGAGGGAACTAGTGAACGTTGTCCTACTTTAAATAGTTTTACTAAGATCCGATGGTCAAAAATGTGTATTGGAAATTTAAACCGTGTTGATGTCCCAAACGGAAGGTAAAATTAGCATATGTAGCATTTTAATCAATCATGTCTGACCGGTGACCTGACCGCTGACTCAAAATTTGCACGTGAAGAAAACACACCTTAATTTTTGTACGAGACATGCTTGGTATCCTGCAACTTTAGCACATGCGCAATCATGTTTTACCAAAATCACATATGATTGTGATCAGCATTTAGGCTCTTGGTGTGGCCTCATCACTGTTGGTGTGAAAATGTGGTAACTGGTAAGGGGCAGAACAATTCGATTAGTTGGAGGGAAGAGCAACAAGAGTAGTAAATGTAACAGTTGGGGTGTATTTGTATACATTAAGCAATTTGAAGTTAACTTATTATGGGTTTACAGTTTTACACCAGAAGTATCCGACTTATTGCTTATTGGTGTAAGTAACAACAGACTGGCATGGATTTCATAGTACTATATAGTATGAGTAGAGATTTCTTGCACCCGAGCTCCAGTGCTCCTGCCACTTTAAAAATCGAAAAATAAATTTAAAAGTTTAAAAAAATCTGAAAAAAACCATGCATGTTCTCGATAATGTATCCTGTAGACGTGCAAAATCACAATGCAAAATACTATATATTTCGACCTACACAAAAATGACAAATTTATAGATCTTATTATAGTTAACAATGCATAGTTTCAAATCTCCCCATTTTGTCTTTTTTGTTTAGACTATAATATAAATGATTATGCATTGAGATTTTGCACGAATGTAGTATCCATCATTGAGAACGCACATGATTTTTTTCAGATTTTTTTGAAACTTTTAAATATATTTTTTGAATTTTGTAAAGTAGCAGGAGCACTGGAGCTCGGGTGCACAAAGCACTTTACGTATATAGTATAGCCCAAACCTGGTTTTGCAACTGCTAAACCTTTTAAATATCAAGCGGTGTCTCTCATACTATAGCATTCCTTCTCTTAAAGGCCTGCTTAAAGCTATAGTTGAATGCTTTTGTTTTCTTCATCAGGATATCAGGAGAGGCCTGAATTCTGTTAGCAGAATCATCAGGGACCATAATATTACAGGCGTTTTTGGTCCAGTGTTAGAACTGGTTGACTGCGAAGAGAAGTTTTTTACAGCTGTTGAGGTCACTGCTGCAAATAGGTCTTGAGCTGTCCTTTTGTCTTGATTCACTTCCCCTTTATTTCACCTTTTATCTTGTCGAATAACCCGTTCTTTTCTGTTGTGAATAGCTTGTTCCATGTGGTGGTTGAAAATGACGATATATCAACAAAGATAATTCAGGTATTGACGCGAGAAAAAGGTGGACGGGTGACTTTCATACCACTGAATAGAGTGCACGCTCCGAACGTCAATGTTCCACAGAGTTCTGATTTTGTTCCATTGTTAAAGAAGTTAAAGTTTCGTGCGGATCATCGCCGAGCTTTTGAACAGGTGTCATTCAAGCTTTTCTGATATTTTTCCTTGGTATAGATGTCTACATCTTGTATTGGGCTACCATGGATAATTTAGTTCAGGCTCTATTCTGATCAATCTCACCCTTCATCTGCATTACCAAATACCAATGCTGCCTTTTCTTTATCATCTCCGTACTGTTGCATGTATCCATCTCACCTATGTTTTCTTGGAGTGTTAACATCCAGAAAAATCACTCAAGTTACAAGTGCCACGGCAAATTATTGAATAGTGTATATAAATATCCATCTTTGGTGCTGTATGAGATTATCAGTTCATGTACATGCAGCTGAAGAGTTTTATTCTAATTTATCTTCAGCTGCCAGTTGGATGCCATGTTTGAGACTTGTAAAGAAATTATAAAACTAAGTTGCTCAGTTGTATTGATAATACATTTCTGTCCTCTGTTTCTTATTTTCCCATTCATACATGTTTTACCTTCTTGCGCACTTCTATAGAGGGTTCCTGCCATTTTTATGTACTCTTGGGGGCTTTTTCTCATAAGATTACGTAGCCTCCCTTCTCCAAGGACCTAAGATAGTCTTTATCAATAGCTTTTCTTTTCACTAGATTTTTTTCCCGCCTTCGCACAATTTGTTCCCGGCTAACTTTGAAATTTCTGTTAGGTTTTTGGTAGGACAGTTATATGCCGAGACCTGGAAACCGCGACCAGAGTTGCACGCAGCAATAGTCTAGATTGCATCACACTTGATGGTAATTTTGCTCTTGGGCTGTCATTATTGTTATTATTTTAACATATAAATTGACATTGGGATAATTCCTCAGGTGATCAAGTAGCGAGAAAAGGTGGCATGACAGGGGGTTTCTATGACTCCAGACGCTCAAGACTCAAGTTCGTAAAAATTATCAGGGACAATAAAACAGAAATTGAGAAGAAGACGGCACATCTAGAGAATGTGGGAAGAAAGCTAAAAGATATCCTTCTTTAGTTCAATGATTTACATGTTTCCCTTGCATGATACTAGTTCTTCATGGCCTCAGCTTGCATCGTAATTGTCGTTACTATTTACTTAGAAAGAAGTATGCACACAATGCAGGTTGAATGCTTGCAGAATTATGTGGTAAAGATCTGGGATCGATGCAGCACTACTCTTGTTCAGAGCACGCTGATGCATGTGTACTCACTTCATAGTTCAACACAGTTTTTTACTTTTTTAAACCAAAGTTCAACACAGTTACTCATGATGTCCAGTTGCTTGCTTCTATTTGTTTTTCTGCAACTTCTCTACATGTTTACTTCTATCTGCAAGAGAGGAATTGTACATCAAGGATTCTTTCTTAACTTCGCATACATATAGATAAGAAAGTGACAGATTTGATTACCAAACATCAGCAAATGGACGCTGAACGTGATCATGCCAATTCGGAGTTGGAGCAGTTTAAAGTTGATATTATCAGTGCAATGAAGCAAAAGGGAGCACTTGAGAAAGCCCTTGGAAAGAAGGTACTTAGTTCGACCTTTTTTCGTTCCTCATGGTAGATTCCTCTTGTTACTATGCAAATTCTTAGCTGTTTATGTGTTCTTGCTGTAATTGTATCTGGAATGTGGTCTTATAGTTTCTATCTTGCAGGAAAAATCACTTGACAACATCCGCAACCAAATTGAGCAAATCCAATCTGGCATCGCAATGAAAAATGATGAGATGGGAACTGAACTGATTGATCAGTTAACCTTAGAAGAAAGAGATCTTCTTTCGCGATTGAATCCTGAAATCACTACACTGAAGGAGAAGTTCCTCTCGTGTAAAAACAGTCGCATTGAGGTTTCGAATCAAAATCTTGTAACCATGCTTGTGTTTCCTAAGATGCCATTATTAGCTCTTACAAAAGAACACCCTTTCATCATTTATGTAGATTGAAACAAGAAAGGAAGAGCTGGAGACCAATTTATCAACTAATCTTATGAGGCGTCAGAAAGAGCTGGAAGCAATCATTTCATCTGCAGATTCTAAAACCTTGCCTGTTGAAGTCGAATCAAAAGAGCTAGAATTGAAACAGTCCAAGAGGACTCTTGATGAGGCGACTACAGTACTGAAGGGTATATAAGCATCCATTAACTTACCGTTCTCTTTTGTGTTATACTAGATGGAGATGCCCCTTAAGTCTTAATATGGTCCTCTGGCAGCTAATGTTGATGCTATTAATAACTTTACGAAAAAGATGGAGCAACTGAAACGACAAAGGGATGATCTGAAGGTAACTTATATAGTTCCAGTGCTTTTCTGGGGTTGAACTTACATAAGTACTGCTGACTTGTTATGTAACATGTGTATTTAAACACAGGCTCTTGAAGCTAAGTTGGAGCAGACTGTGCAAGATGGGGCGAAGGACTTGGAACAGTTGATGAACAGTAGGACCGTTCATCTAGCCAAGCAAGATGAGTGTATGAAGAAAATCCGAGATTTGGGCTCATTGCCTGCTGATGCATTTGAAACGTATGTTTCCATTTTTCTTAAGCAGCTAAGCTGTCCGACTCAGTTGCGCTATACCATTTTTTATCTAGGTTTCATATCATGTAGTGATACTCAGCAGATAAATAAGGTGGTGCTTCAGTAATGTGTTAGCTTATTATTAATGCCAATAATATAGGTACAAGAGAAAAAACAAGAAGCAGCTACAGAAGCTGCTTTATGACTGCAATGAGCAGTTGAAGCAATTTAGTCATGTCAACCAAAAGGCTCTTGACCAGTATGTGAACTTCACTGAACAACGCGAACAACTACAGAGAAGACGGGCTGAACTTGATGCTGGTGACGAGGTAAACTTTTCGATCAGCATATCTTGTTTTCCTTTTGATTATTCGAAGCCTAAAATCTCATTAAATTTGCTGATTGTATTGCAGAAAATTAGAGAGTTGATATCAGTTTTAGACCAGAGGAAGGATGAATCAATTGAACGCACATTTAAAGGAGTTGCAAAACACTTCCGTGAAGTGTTCTCTGAATTAGTGCAAGGTGGCCACGGGTACTTGGTTATGATGAAGAAAAAGGTTTCTTTTTCCCTGCTTTACCCACCGACCTTAGCTCTCTTTCGTGCAGCCTTATCCACTTTGTACACTTCGTAGTGCCAATTAATTTATTTGTGTCCGGCTCTCTGATTTTCACAAAACCCCCATCAAGCATGAGATTGTATTTTATCTCTGTAATATTCTGTTGGTCAGCAAATAATCTCGTATTATCCGCAGTTTCCATTGCAATTAGACACACTATCTTTTTTTTAATCTTTTGGTATTTGCCTAAAATTCAGTCTTTTTCTTTGCAAATGTAAGTTCTCCTCTGACTTCCAAACTCCCTCCATTTCTGTAGGATGGTGATGCTGGCGATGATGACAATGATGAGGACGGGCCTCGTGAACCAGATCCTGAAGGGAGGATAGAGAAGTACATTGGTGTAAAAGTCAAGGCATGTGTTCTTTGCAGAGCTCTTATTGTTTTCATGCATATATGATTTTCTGAGTCCATTTCATTCAAAGATGATGCTTCCAAACTATTTCCAAGCTGTCCTATCAAAGAAACTATTCCCAAGTTATGAAAGTCTTGCTGAATTATTGTAGCGATGATTCCTTGAAAATTGTTAATGGCTGTCTATGTGGATAATCATACTTTTAATCACGTTGCAGGTTTCCTTCACTGGCAAGGGAGAAACTCAGTCCATGAAACAGTTGTCAGGAGGACAGAAGACAGTGGTGGCATTAACACTGATTTTCGCTATCCAACGATGTGATCCAGCTCCATTCTACCTGTTCGATGAGATTGACGCTGCTCTGGATCCTCAGTACAGAACGGCTGTCGGAAGTATCCTTTAGTATTTCTTTCTCATGTCATATGCTTGTTTTTCCAACAAATTTAATCCTCCACAACATCATGTCATACATCCCATGGTCTAGCGTCTATCTAGCTGGGTGCATGCCCAACAATGCCTGTGTGTTCAATACGCAGTTATATGCAGCTGCTGTTGGGAACATGCATCCGCAATCTTATTGCTGCTTGCTTTCCTTAAGTCCTGTTGTAGGCGTGGTCCGACGCCTGGCCGACGAGGCAGAAACCCAGTTCATAGCGACCACATTCAGGCCAGAGATCCTGAAGGTGGCGGACAAGATCTACGGCGTGACACACAAGAACAGGGTGAGCTACATCAACGTGGTGTCCAAGGAGCAGGCCCTGGACTTCATCGAGCATGACCAGACGCACAACGCCAGCTGAAAGGCCGGCCGATTCGGTACGCCGCCGGTCTAAGTGTTCCTCCTGTACATCTGCATTTAGTCTTGGCAACCTCTCATTGACCTGTAGTAGTGACACACTTCTGTTTTCTGCAGGAAGACGATGCTAACGTGGGGAAGGTGCCTTGGGGCGTGTAGCTGTTCCTCTACGCACGCCTGGACCTTGTAGGCCACGGTTAAACGTAGATGTGTATATTTAGTTAAGTCAGCCATTTGGATCGGTAACTTGTTGGAGTATGCTTAGGGAATACGTGGCGCAAGTGCAACATATTTGCTTTGGTTTGAATCATAGCAGTGACACAAGTGCTGCAACATTTGCTTGATCCTGTATGTTCCATTAGGTCGAACACGACGGTAATAACCTTATTAATAGTGTGCTCTTGTGTAGTAGTTGGGCGGGTTATATAGTTGGGACAAAACACGACCCTTGTCTTGGATTGGCAGTGCTGTGAAAACACTTGGGAACAGGAAAGAGCGCTGGAGTGCGTTGGATTTTGGAATGTACTAGGAGCAAAACAGATGACTGGATCACATGTCAACTCTTGGGAGGAAATGCATATGAGTAGGTTTCGGTATGGGTATGGCGGATCACATCTACCTATTGGTTTGTGCCTGCTACCACTCCAGCACGTAGTTTTGCTTGTCAAAGAAGATGAGACCAAATAATTGGATTCGCGGGACCATGGTCGTCTGTCCCAGAACATTGCATCCTAATGTACTATGCACATTTACTACTCAGCTACATAGCTATTGTGAATGACGACGGAATGGGGTAAGAGATGGAGTCACTAGATGACATTCGGGACCGTGGTATAGATCATATTTTGGCCTAGCTATTTGAACCTAACTAGCTTCGATAGTACGTAGTACTATAAAAAGGACGACTTCCATTTGTCCAAATGTGGATGTATCTAGACATGATACAAGTATAGATACATTCATATTTAGACAAATGAAAGTCAACGGAGGGAGTAGATGAAACGTCATCTAGTTTCTACTCCATCCGTTGCAAATTACTTGACTTGGGTTTATCCAAATACGGATGTATCTAGACACTAAACAATTATAGATACATACATATTTGGACAAACTCAAGTCAAGTAATTTAGAACGGAGGGAGTAGGTGGGTGTGGGTCGGAGGTGTGGAGCACGAGGATGAATCAACATGGGTAATTAAGAAAGTTGGTACTGGAGAAGCATACAGTGGAAACACCTAGACGAATTCACCCTCCCTGCATGCTGCCCGAGTGTTTACGTAGCCGATCGCAAACATGCAACATAGTCGACGGCATCGTGCCGCGCCGACCCTAACAAATGGACTATCTCTTGAACTTTCGTCGGTTAAATTAAATGTGTTTGTTCAACTTACATAGAGTAGTATGTCTTCCTTCTTATCTGAACCTGCTTCGATTTGCCAACATGGAGGATCTAGCATGATCTTAGCATTCAACTTAAGTCTAGGAGATGCACAATAGAAAGATGAGTTTCAAACATATAAACGCGAGGAGTGACACATCATTCATCTATGTATGCTGGTTGGTGGCAGCTAGCTAGAGTACCTTGTACGTGCTGCTGGTCCAGCGATCGAAGGCGAGACCAACGAATGTGTCTCTGCGCCGGCCACATAAATTCGAGGCAGGTATTCGGTCCGCTCAGGTGGGCACAGAGTGAATGGCATTCCGGACCAATGCAAGGTATTTTGGTCTAGCTATCTGTTTTCTTTTTTGCCATCAGATAGGGAGTGTGGATAAATGGCTCCCGACCTACATGTACCTAGCTCTTTGTTTTGAGAAACTCAAAAACCATATTTTTTGTAGTTTCAAAAGAAAATATGAGAAACATGTTTGGACGTAGTCAATGATGTATATTACAATTGGGAATAATTTCACCGCAAATTTCTTCTTATTCTGGTCTATACAAAAATGACAAAATCTGAATTTTAAAAATGTGCACTGCTCACTATACTCAGATCTACATTTTTGTCAATTTTTTTGTAGCCCAAAATACGAAGTATTTAGAATTGATATTTTGAGCGCTTATAGCATATCCACATATATATATATTGAAATTTTTGCGAAACTTAAATATATGATTTTAGATTTTTAAAATAAAAGGCTACACGTAGCTCGAGCTACATTTTGAGTTTCTTCTCCAGCTAGCTGTTGGTAGGTGAAACTATACTGACATTGCATACTCACTAGGGAGTATATACAGTATAACTAGCTACCCACTAGTAGCTGTAACCATTATTGATGCTATTCCCTGATTATGTAACTAGTCAGTAGGAGAACATTTCCATTGATGCAATTTTGTAAATGCATCAACCAAACCAACAACTACAGCTGACGACACAAGGCTACCCACAGCACGTACGTCAGTGCTTCGGTCGACAACGTGAAACACAGCTATATATTGCTCCAGCTCTGACTCTGCCCCGGCCGCCACATCCATCCATCCATCCATCCATCCATCCATCATGGACGCTGATGAGCTCCATAGCTCGCTGCTCGGCGCCGGCTCCCGAGGGCTGGAGAGCATCCTCAGCGACGAGTCGTTGCCGCGCGCGCGACGACTGTGGGAGGCGTCCGTGCTGGAGTTGCGCATAGCAACGCGCCTCGCCGCGCCGGCCGGCCGTGGTGGTGTACATGATCAACTACCTCATATCCATGTCCACGCAGATCATCGTCGGCCACATCGGCATGCTCGAGCTCGCCGCCGCCGCACTCGGCAACCGGGCATCCAGGTCTTCGCTTATGGGCTCATGGTACGTACTACGAGTCTTGCGAGTTGCCACCCCTCAAGTTCCACTATGTGTACTTATTGATTAAACCTAAGCAATACTACTATACTTGCAATACGTCATGCAATCGATTTTGTTTAAGAAATCCAGAGTCCATTTCTAGTGTCTCTTTGCTCTGGCAAGTTCGACGACGAAGAAATAAAAGTTTCTGCTAGATCGTGGTTGTTCTCATAATGTGAGCGGTCAATCATTTCACATACGGGTCTTACGACATAGTATGCCAAAGTAACGTCCGAACCGACACCACACCATGACAAGTACTCCACTAGATAGTACTCCAAAGTCGTTGTACTAAATTAATCAGCGTCAATTAATAATTAGTATGAAACGGAGGGATCAGTAGTAATTAGACATGGCCTTCGTACATTGCAGCTTGGCATGGGGAGCGCGGTGGAGACGTTGTGCGGGCAGTCGTACGGCGCTGAGAGGTACCACATGCTGGGCATCTACATGCAGCGGGCCACCATCGTGCTCGTAACCACGGCGATCCCGCTCGCCATGATCTACGTCTTCTCCGGCCAGCTTCTGGTGGTGCTCGGCCAGTCACCGAGCATGGCCTCCGCCGCGGCCACCTTCGTGTACGGCCTCATCCCGCAGGTCTTGGCGTACGCCGTCAACTTCCCCATCCAGAAGTTCTTACAGTCGCAGAGCATCATGGCGCCAAGCGCATACACATCCGCGGTGACGCTCGTCTTCCACGTCCTCCTCAGCTACGTCATCGTCTACAAGCTTGGGCTGGGACTCCTCGGCGCTTCCCTCATGGTCAGTACCAGCTGGTGGATCATGGTCGTCGCCCAGTTCTCCTACATCCTCACCAGCCGACGTTGCCGCCTCACCTGGACCGGCTTTTCCTGGAAGGCCTTCTCCGATCTTCCAGAGTTTCTCAAGCTTTCCACCGCCTCGGCGATAATGCTCTGCCTTGAAATATGGTATTTCCAGATGCTCGTCCTTATGGCCGGCCTGCTCGAGGATCCAGAGATTTCCTTGTCCTCTCTGTCAATATGGTAATTCAGTTTTTTTTTCTTGTTGTTTTATTTTTTCAGCCACCGAGGACATTTCTCAATTATATGCCGGATGGTATTAATCAAATAATTAACTCGTAGTGGATAACTTGTCCTGTTTCTTGAGTTTACATTATATGTTGCAGCATGACAATTTCGGGGTGGGTGGTCATGATGTCAGTTGGATTCAATGCAACAGCCAGGTAGGACATCTGGTGCTTCTTCTGAGCTTTAGCAATCTAACAACACTTGTCAAGAATATTAACCTGGCCGGGCCAAAACCATTTCTATTCATTAATTTCAGTGTAAGGGTGGGCAATGAGCTTGGTGCAGGCAACCCCAAGTCAGCAGGGTTCTCTGTTGTGGTTGTCACCCTGGTGTCTTTCTTTCTGTCGGTGATAATCTCCGTGATCATTCTGCTCTTCCGAGATTACATTAGATGTATTATTAGGAATATACCTCTTTATTCCAACCGGTCCTCAATGGCATCCAACCCGTCCTGTCCGGTAAGAAAAATCATATTCCTAATAATACATCTAATAACTCTATCAGAGTTAAACATGACTCATGTGAAGCCATGCTGGTGGATTTAAGTGACCTGAATCCTTCGAATAGGGGTGGCCGTTGGTTGCGGATGGCAAACATTCGTCGCATATGTAAATGTGGGATGTTACTACATCGTCGGCATCCCACTCGGCTGCCTTCTCGGGTTCTACTTTCAACTTGGTGTCGCGGTAAATCTCTTTTTTCACACATTGTTTCTTATAGCGTCTTAGTGTTGATTTGTGTGTAGTGTAGTGTTTGATACATGACATTATGTTGTTTCAAAATTCAGGGAATCTGGATCGGCATGATCGGGGGCACACTAATGCAGACCCTGATCCTAGTGTGGGTTACCATGAGGACCGGTTGGAATAAAGAGGTATATTCATTTTACTCATTTTGCTCGACCAAACTAGTTTTGAGCCTTATGTGCACCATGAGTGTTAAGTAGTTTGTCGGTTGCCACGTAGCCAACATAATAGTGTGCCTTCTTCGCCAAACCTTTGACTTTGTTATGGAGAAAGTAAGTGTGCCAAAACAAGAAGCTTCCAAAACCGTACCCACTTTACCTCCTTCAGTTGCGTCGGCATAGTGAATCAAGGCGCAAGCCCGCTCTAAGGGTCCAATGACTATTGTACGCAAGACAAACTAGAGTATTCAACATGAATTGTTGGATCTCCAGTGAGTTGAGCTCCAACACTTTCTCTAGGAACTCCAAGCATTGGAGTTAAAGCTTAGTCCCAACTCCCAAAGAACCCGGCGAAGACTATGAAGTCGTCGAACCATGTCCGTGTGGCATAGCCTCTAACTTTCGAGGTGTACAAATCATCACGTAAATAACCATCATGTACACGACATATACATGATATTTGACTTGAGATTAATTTGTACGATTCAAAGGAAACATCACATATTTTCTGTTTTGTATTATTACTCTTGTCATTGTGCGGCCAATTAATTCCGTGGATGGAATGCTTGCTCTCTTCACATGGCCACCAATAAACATGGCCGATCGAATCCCGGCATGTACAATTCTTTTGGATGCTACTGCAACTCCTATTCATTCACGCGGACGAAGTAACCAATTAATCACCCAAAATACTTAGACACGGTTACACTAAAATAGTACTCGCTCCGCTTTTTAATACAAGGCCACTTCCAAGTATACTTACTCACATTAACTAGTGTGTTCGTAATTTCTTCGTCTCACGTCTCTCTAGCTCACTCGCTTTTGCCTACGGTAAGAAGAACAATAATTAAGGTAGCCAAGAAAATGGTACAAATTTGCTATGAAGGAGTAGAACTAACTATAGAGTAAATTTATTAGGGAGAACAGATTTACAAAAGATATGTTGAGTTACATCTTTTAAAATGTTATGTTTCGTTTTTCTTCAAACCAAGCAAGGGCCCCGAAGGACGACGTTGAGATACATTTTCATATTTAGTGCGTCTTTTCGTAGGCGGTTTGTAAAATCGTTAACTCGTACTCACTCACTGCTCCATGCATCGCCAAGGACACATAACCTGTCCACACGGGCCCCAATGGGCCATTTGTAGACCCTCCTTTGCTGCGGTCCAGATCGATCTCGTCTTGGTCCTGCAATGCAATGCATGGATAGCAGTAGGAAGGAACTCTCGTGATCTCGCCTTTGTATTCAGTGGTCTTATGTGCAGAAAACAAAGCCAGTGTCGTTTGGCGCTTCTCTACACACATGGATGATGCATCGACTCAACTATTATTTGGTGCAAAAAAACCATGCTACAAAACCTTGCATGGATTCTTTATTGCTACAAAACCTTGACGTTGAAGAGAACGCACATGTCACCGCCGACTAGACAGCAAAGTACATTGTTGGGCATGCAGCAGCGGCGGTCCTGCAAAGAGATAACGTCAAAAATGCATATGCTGCATTGTTACAAAAGACATATGCTGCATTGTTACAAACTCTCGTGCGGTAAGCGCCGTGATGGTCGTAGAAAGACAAGAGCCTGGAAAGGAGTACCCCGTCCAAAGCCCAGTATAGTACGTAAGCGAAGTACTCACGGCCTGAAAGCAGCGTTACCCCCAATAGCAGAAGCTAGTATTTGGAGTGTTCATGGCGAGTCGCAAGCTGAAGCACTACTTCCAGGAACACCCAATAACTGTGGTCAGCTCAGCACCGCTGGCAGACATCATCCGCAATCGAGAGGCCACTGGAAGAGTAGCCAAGTGGGCGATTGAGTTGGGACCACATCATATAAGTTATGAGCCACACACATCAATTAAGTCGCAAGCCCTTGCAGATTTCATCAACGATTGGACAGAAATCCAGGTCGCTCCTAGCATGGCGGAAACAAAATACTGGACCATGCACTTCGATGGGTCAAGCCAGCTACAAGGCTCGGGGGCTGGAGTTGTACTAACATCCCCCAAGGGAGACAAGCTACGATACGTGCTTCAAATACACTTCAACCGCACAAACAATGTGGCGGAGTATGAGACATTACTTCATGGACTCCGTATAGCAAAGGAGATGAGCATTAGTCGCATACGCTGTTTTGGAGACTCCGATTTGGTAGCTCAACAGGTCTCTGGAACGTTGGACAGTAAGGACGCAAATATGGCTGCATACAGAAGAGAGGTGGACAGAATTACTGGACACTTCACTGGATACCAAGTCGAGCATATTGATCGAAGAAAAAATGAAGCGGCAGATACCTTGTCTCGGTTTGGATCGAATAGACAGTCAGTCCCGCCCAATGTTTTCTTGGATGAGTTGCACAACCCATCAGTTAAACCTCCATCAGAGATTGACATCGCAGAGCCAGAAGATGATTCAACTTTAGTCGCAGCCCTGCATGAATAGCCAGGATGGACATAGCCATACATGGCATATTTAAGTCACGGAGTGCTACCAGATGATGAGGTAGAAGCGCGCAAAATAACACGGCGATTCAAGGCCTACACAATAATCAACAATGAGCTATACAAACGCAGCGTTTCAGGGACATTCCAAAGATGTGTATCACCAGAAGAAGGACGAAAAATCTTGCACGAAATTCATGCAGGCGATTGTGGCCATCATGCTTCGTCAAGATCTTTGGTGGCAAAGGCGTTCAGACATGGTTTCTTCTGCTTAACGGCGTTAGCAGACGCCGAGCAGATTGTCAGAGTGTGCGATGGATGCCAAAGATATGCTAGGCAAGATCATATGCCAGCTCAAGCACTTCGCACAATACCCATCTCATGGCCTTTTGCCGTATGGGTTTTGACATGGTAGGGCCCTTCAGACGGTCCTCAACGGGAAAAACTCACCTCCTGGTCGTGGTGGATAAATTCACAAAGTGGATAGAAGAAGAACCCGTGGGAGATTGCGAAGCTGAAACTGCAGTCAAATTCTTGAAGAAGGTTATATTCCACTTTGGGTATCCCCATAGTATCATCACAGATAACGAGAGTAACACCTCTGAAGGAGCTACACAAATATTTTGCGCAAACAATGAGATAAGTCTGGACCTCACGTCAGTATCATATCCACAGAGCAATGGACAAGCTGAGCGAGCTAACCAGGAGATCCTCCATGGAATTAAGCCGTGCCTTATTGAAAAGGTTGAAGCATCTCCAGGATGTTGGGTGGAGGAATTGCCAGCAGTGCTATGGAGCTTAAGAACAACCCCTAACAGATCCACATGATTTACACCATATTTCATGGTCTACGGGGCAGAAGCAGTTATGCCCAACGATATCATACAGGATTCACCAAGAGTTGCGGCCTATGTCGAAGCAGATAATGAAGCAGCTCGGCAAGATTCGGTGGACACACTAGAAGAGGTCAGAGACTTGACAGCATCAAGGTCAGCGGTATATCAATAAGACTTGCGACGCTATCATGCCAGACGAATTAGAACCCGCACATTTCAAGAAGGAGACCTAGTGTTGCGACTCAAGCAAGACAAGGGAATGCATAAGCTATCCTCTCCATGGGAAGGACCCTATATCATCAGCAAGAACCTAAACAATAGATCATACTATCTGCTGGATATGAGGGAAGAAAGCAGCAATCGCCATGATTTCGAGGATCGTCTAGAGGCGCCTCGCCCTTGGAACGTCGCGCAACTGCGACCGTACTACACATAAGAAAAAGCTAATCAGAGCTAAGCATCATCTTTTCCAGCTGCATATAGCTGAGTATCATCACAGCCACTCAGGGCTCAAACTTCAACACTGGTCGCCACCTAGGCGCGACCGTACCATATGCATCAAATTTGATCGCCACCTAGGCGCGATCAACCCATGCATGAAAAACCGGCCGCCACCTAGGCGCGGCCGTACCTTATGTATACTTGTGAATCATTTTAAAAGGAAAGAAAATGGTAATGGATTAATTGGGTCATTAAATAATTTTCCAAATTTGTAACTTTGGTTCCCCTGGACAGAGGATGCAATTCTTGACATTTAACAAAAGGATTCATTTTAAAAACATTTTTAGAACTCAAGTCTTGAATTATACGGCCGAAATGCATCTCTGTATTTTGATCAATTAAAACAGATGCAAAAAGGGAAAGTAATGATGTCAAATTAAACTACATGGTCAGAGCTTTGCATTGATGTAAAATTCGTTAAGTTTGAAGTTGTGATTTGAAAGTTATGAATTTACAAAGTTTAGTTTGTTCTCTGTCTATTTAAACAAAAATTTGAGAACAAATTAATCTCGGCCGTCCGTTCCAACTTAAACGGACGCTCCAGATTCTCCCGTACCGCTTCGGTGGCATTTTGCAAAAGGTCCCTGGATTTTCGGTAAATCGCGAATAAGTCAGTATGTCGTATGCCCTGTGGACTGCGGGTTGGTTTCCCAGTTTGTCAAGGGGTTTTTGCAAAATGGTGGGAACGAACCGGTATTCACTTAGGCGGTGGCAGTGGGTGTGATTTCGGGTTTTTTGAGGGGCAAAAGCATCCACAAAAATGATGGACGACGAAGGAAGCTCTCCTTCCTTTAGTAGTAGAGAGGAGAGAAGAGAGAGATTAATGCAAGTGGGTGCCTAGCTAGCTGCTGCTCGTATAGCTAGGGTACATGCAAATTAGCACGGCCGTTTTGGTTTTGGTAACCTAGCTAGCTAGTCTACACATTTCATCGGCGTCACCACAGATGCATGCATGCCCCATTTTAATCAATTGTGTCCTTTTATTTCGATTTGATCGACTACGTACGACGCATGCGACAAGGAGCAGCTGAGACTAGTTTTTTCAATCGCGCGGCCGGGGCTCCTCATCGATCATGGGCCGGGAGAGGCCATGCATGTACTCGTGTTGCACCGAACCACCATTCTCATCTCCAAGCCCGAGGGGTCCGACGACGACAACTCCATTGATTGGAAGGATGAGGCAAAGACCAAAAAGGACATTGTCACATTGAGCCACCTCCTCCGTGGCCCATCAAGATGGAGCCCGATCCAAGACAACAATAGTCCCTGATTGTCCCCAATTGCATCAGTCCCTACTTCCCAGCAAGACCGCCATGGCTCAATTGGTCTAGACTAAGGAGTGACTCACCTCCAAAGAATAGACTTCATGGAGAAGAAGATAAGAGGTTACGGTGTCCGGCCATGGTGACGTACGTTAGAAGCGGCCAAAATCTGGCATAGGCGAGGGCAGTTGGCAGCAAGACTTGGACAACCATGGCGGTGCGAGGTAAAGCAACAAGTGACGGCTTCTCCTACTCCCTCGGCAACCCTGGAAGGGCATCGCAACTAACATGGAGCAAGATAGTTATTACCTAACATTTCATGTGCCAATTCGTTTTCACTTTATATTTATGCATTGCCTATTTATTCCATGTGTCTTCCCATCGCACAATATTATTTTATGTTGGGTGCTATTATGTTTACCTTGGAGACAACAATTGACTATGATTTCATGTGTTGTTTTGTTCTCGCACGTTATTATTTTATGCGTGAACTGATAGCTATCACCTATCATGAAACGGTAGGTCAATATATTTTTCTGCTAGCCGCAACTTTTGCATACGATATCTCTGATCGAAGCACGATGGCGTTGTAAAGCGCTCGTGACTGTAGGTTTTCCACAAATTATAATTTTGATCAAACATCAAAAATTATAATAATAATTTTGTGGCAATTTTCTTTCTATAGAGTAGTCTTATCCATTTTGATAACCCCTCCCATATTTTGTTTTCGTAATTCCCTCTTCCTGGGCTATAGCACGTTTTTCGGTTTGACAAATATTTCTTGCATGTTATACGTTTTGGCAGTTTTGCCGCCGGTTGTCTTTTGTCAATTATCATGCATGATTTGAGATTTGATAGCTAGCAGAACCAAGTCGGTTTACAGACCCAGGGTGCGATCTTCTCTATCGAGTACATGTATGGATGTACGTATCATAGCCTCCTAGGTTACTCTTTTAGCCGAAACAAATACAAATCTAAAAAAAAAACCGAAACAAATACATGCATATGCATGAAACGGAATTACTTTTTTTTTTTTTTTTTTTTTTTTTTTTTTTTTGCGAAGGAGGAAAGTACATCAGATCCGCACTCTTACAGAAAGCCCCAGAACAAAGATGAAATTACAACAAGGTCCACTGAGGCTCGGCGACGAAGACGACGGCGAAGCAGCATCAGACGCGCCGCTGCCCAAGCTCCCCACACCATGGATCGTCGGAGCCCACCACGAGGCAGACGGGAGGTCCCCGCATCGCCTCCGAAGAGAACACTTCCGCAGCCGCCGGCGCCGCCGCGCAGATCAACAACACTTACCTCCAAGAAGAACACATCCGGATCCGCCGCCACCAGATCCGGCCGTGGTGGAGGGAGCCAAGCGGATCCACCGATCCCCGGACTCCCACAAGTCGCGCGCGAGGCGGCCGTCCTCCGGAGAGCACCGCCGTCGAAGGGGCACCGCGCCGACAGCAAACACCACACCAGCCGCTCCTCCGCCTTCCAAGCGCCGCCGGTGGGACACACACCTAACCCTAGCCTATGTACAAGCCGTGGAGCGGGCTTCCCCCACCCTCCCGCCGCCGGAGCGGCCGCCGGAGAGGGAGGAACCCACGCCCCACCGGCTGCGAGGTGGATTTGGCGGTGGACTCTCAAAAAGTCGCCCTCTCCGTACTGTAGCGAGGAGAGGAAGGAGGACGACGCTCCTTTATGAAACGGAATTACTTGTTCCTCTTTTCGCCCAACATATGCGGTCCGTTCTTTCATTGGCTCACGGACGGTGCAGCAGGACTCCGCTGCGTGCGCCTTGTCATCCTTGTAGCTAGGCTGGTCAGCTGTTGCATGTGACGGGAATAGCTACACTGCTTGCTGGAGTTTGAAGCTGAACTTTGATGCAAACCCCGAGAATATATGGATCGAATAAATTTGGCTGGCCGGATCGCATGGACGTGCATGCATGTCCAGCTTGGATGCAAGATCAACTGGACTATTCTGAAAACTCCATGTCACACACATGTACTAGTAGGTTTGATCAGCTTGAGACGAGGTGCGCCGATCGATCTGCAGGTGCTAGTGCTCGATGCACGCACGATTGCACGAAGCTCTCGACGTAGCTCTTCTTATCGCTCCAATCGGCCTCGCTACCATCCATGGACCAGGTCGCCGCCCCTGTATTCCTAGGCCCAAGGCCAAACCCTATGGGGTTGCCTCCGTGCACGTCAACCGTTCGAGGCAGCAATTCCTAGTTGCCGCACTGGTCGGGTGCCAATAGGCTCCGCACACCCCCATGTTGCGTATGGTCCTGGCCCGTTAGTGCTAGCGCTTGGAGACGAGGAAAAAAAAAGCGAGGCGAGGGAGGCGCTGCCGGAGATGAGAAGAGAGGCGAGGGAGGCGGCCCAAGAAGAACAATAGGGGAAGAGAACCGGAGACGGGGACGGTGCAGTTGGCCGCGACGTTGTTGGCCAGGCAAGGAATGGACCTCACCGTAGCCGGCGACGACACGGCATGCCGCGGCGGCGCAGGTGGAGGTGAGGCATGGATTTAACGCCGGGGGGGGGGGGGGGGGGGGGTGTAGGGTGACCGGCGCCGTAGAAGAAGGTGGGGGGGGGGGGGGGGGGGGTAGAGGGACAACCAAGGGACGGTGGACCGACGGAGGTGGCGGCGCGAGCAGGGCGTGGCGCGGAGACGGCACGGTAGTGGCGCCGAGCGCGGGGTGCGGGAGCAGGCGGTCAGGTTGGTGGCGGCGGCGGGGGATCGAAAGAGGCAGTGGTGGCCATGGAAGAAGAAGATGAACCGGGGATCATGAGCCGCGGCCCAGGACGACGCTGCATGCGCTCTGCACAGTTCAACATCCGAGGCCACCACCCAACATCTAACCCCCCCTCCCTACTGAGTTGTATGCTTGAATATTTGTACGGCTACGGTAGAGAATATGGAATTTAAACCCTTAGACTAATCCATTATATTTAGTACTAACAATCATATTAAATAGTAAACGGTTAGCATCGAACCATAATTTATGTTGGCCATAAATTGGAACTATTCTAACATCGCCCTCGAGTGCCTAGCTCCCGTCCTGCCGTCATCGCCCACTTTGCGTGCTCCCCGCCCCAGAGACCGACCACCCCGCCACCAAGGTACACATCGCCGTGAGAGCCGGTGTGCGCCTCATGTGATGGGCGGATTTTCGATTATGGTAATTATCTCATCCAGGCTAGGAGCATAACCAACAAGATTTTGGTTAGGCGTGGGAAGAGATGGAGAACGAGATTTTGGTCAGGTGAGTTCGGGCAACGCTAAATAAGCACGTGAAGGTGATGGGCATGCATGCATAGGTCGACGTGCATGCATGCATCTCTCATATCGTTCAAGCCCAAGAATAGGAGTACGTAGAAGCTCACATGTGCTGTACTTGATTATAAAGCCCAAGGTATGCATGCATGTAAATACGAGTGCCTGCCATGCACACATGCATACATTCAAAATACACGTATGAGCATGCTGGCCTAGTCTTGTGATCTGGACCGTTGACGATCTGCCGACCTGAATTGTCGTAGTTTGTACCAGCCATTTCATTTTGCTCACACGCGCATAGTGGTGTGCTCTACGCATTTCATTTCCGGCCGCGTGCCAATGGCAACGAAGGCGTCCTCTGCAGACCGAGCCCGGCGACCCGACGGACTGATCTAGCTACACAAAGGCCCCGATTTAGGTTTAAGCTTAAATTTGGTTATACTTTACACAAACTTAGGAGTAGCTTAAATTCGAGTTTTCAAATTCAGTGAGCAGTGATTTCGGTAGACACTGAAATAATTACATTTCGATCAAAATATTTCAGTTCTACACATGAATTCAAAATATATTTAAATATTTAAATGAATTTTAAGATAAAATTTCGGTCATTTGGCCGAAACAAAAACCGATTTCAGTAGGGGCCGAAATTTTTCTGAAACTGAAATTTGAAACCATTCGGAGTTCGAGAAGCGGCTGGTGATGGGGATCTACAAGTCCATCGTGGCGTCCAAGGAGCTCACCACCATGCTGCACTCCTCCACCGCGCAAACACAGCATCATCAACCTAGCTAATTAGCTAGCACAACCGAGCGTACGTGATTGATTTGATTACGTTTACGTGCTGATCTGAAGCGAGGTTTTCAAGTTCGTTACGAATTTCCCAAGCTGTTCAACAGTTGAAGTAGTGTACCATGCATGTGTAGTTCGTGCCATATGTAAAGCTGCAAGAAAGGAAGAAATAAATTTCCAAGCTGTTCAAAGTTCAAATTGCTTCCGCTTGGTCTTGAGCATGCATGTCATTGTCAAGGTAAACTTTTCCACGTGAGTGCTGAACTGTTGATTATAACTTTCTGTATCGAGGGTCGAAATGTCAAGATGCAGGACCATGCATGTGTTTGACTGTAAAGCTTGATATTTCCATCCCATGTGTTTGAAAAACAAATTAAAATAGAGAGTATATCAGAATTATACGACAGTGAGTAGATAAAAATGCGACCAACCCCTCGCTGTCGAGTGTCGACGTACGCATGCCACTAGTAGAGAACAGGGCATCAGTACCGGTCTTATTAGGCCTTTAGTACCGGTTGTGCAACCGGTACTAAAAGGTCGAGACTAAAGGGGTACCCCTTTAGTACCGGTTTTATAAACAACCGGTGCTAAAGGCCCTCCACGTGGCCGAACCTGCGCGCGCGCAGCTGAGGACCTTTAGTACCGGTTGGTATACAACCGGTACTAAAGGTTCCTGTTTTTTTTGCCCCCCTTATTTTTTCAGGGGGGTTAGGTTTTCGGTTTTTTTTTCTTTTCGCTTATTTTCAGGGTTTAGGGTTTCTGTTTTTTTCCTTTTCGCTCATTTTTCAGGGTTTCGGAGGAGATCACGTATAAAGTACTCACTACACATATAAAGTACTCTTACACATATAAAGTACTCTCGTTACATATAAAGTACTCATAATTACAATGAGATCACCGCTAGCTAGTACATGCATGGAGGGAGTCTATTAATCGACATAGTGGAATTCACCGAATTCATCTACGACATGCGTCAAATGAATCCCGCCAATTCCTCCGCAATAGCTTTTACGCGGTTTTTTAGTAGGAGCTGGTTCCGCTTCCTTGCCATCTTTAAAAGAAGGAGATCAAATCAGTGATCGAAACTAAACATGATTGATGGTAGCAAAATAAAAGTTGTGTATGATGTTTACGTACCTCTCGATTTCTTATACTATTGACTCTCTCATTGACCCTCATGTGAATATACTCGCAAACGTAGTATCCACATAGTTCCGTCCCCTGTGGTTGTCGCAGACACCACTATACAAGAATTTAATTTAATCAAATAATAATCAAGAGAATGATAATGGTATTAGAAAGATACATAGACCTAGATACGTAGTAGTACTTACGTTGTTAGCCTTGAACTCCAGCTTAGGTTTCCATTCACCGCGTTCTTCCGCGATGAACTTTTCCAAACCCTGCCCGGAAAAGAAAATGAATTGAGGAGTTATTACTTATACTTTTGATATCCGGAAATGAACGAAAGAGGACGATATAGTGCGATTGAAATTACCTCTTGAGCATTAGACGCACGCTTTTGTAATCATCTTGATCTTTCCTTAATGAGTCCCAGACTTCAACTTGTCCTTCCTCGAGTCTAATGATTAGCAGAATGAAGTGGTACCTGCGCACATTTATATACGCAGGTATTCAGAACTCATCAATTACACTTAATATCGGGAAAGCAAAATAGAATGTGTACAAGACAGTAACACTCACCCGAAGTTGTAAGGAAAAAGTATTTCCTTTTGGTACTTTGTCGCTTAAAACACGTTAGCAAAACGTCCTCTGTTTCCTGGGCATACAGAGGATCTTGTACGGTGACTTCATGAACTTTATCCGGGTCAATGAACCCAATGTCCCAGATTCCTCCCATTCGGCATTCACGAATCTTCATTCTGCATAATAGCGTACAAAAGAATGTTGTGAGGATAATTACAAGCAATGAACGAGCTTAACTATAAATAATTAAATTACACGAATAAATTACTTACAGACAATAGCAGCTGATGATAGATTTGTCGAGAGCAAGTTGATTGTACATCTGAAAAAGTTCGGAGAACGCAACCTCCACACCATATTGTCGGAAGAAGTGTTGTTCCTTAACTCCCGCCATGAGACACATTTTCCCTTCTTTTGCGGCGGCCATGTACCAGTTATGCAATTTATATAACTGTGTTGTTAGAGCACTCGGATTTTCGACCAGAGGCAGCCCGAGTTCAAATTTATATTGAATTGTTATCTGCGCTATGGGGCAACCTGTGTCGCCAATGACAACTTCTCCATGCTCGATTTCCCGAGCTTCAGAAGGCACAATGAGCGGGGCGATCGATTGTGCTTCTTGTTCTCCGAGCTGGGCAACTCTTTTCCCGCACGCTTTTTCTTGCTCCATCTGTGAGGAAAGTACCTTTTCAATACCTCGCTCATAGTCTGAAAGGGGCGGTGGTGGAGGGTCATATAGGTTGTCAACGGTGTGATCTTTTACCTCAGTTGGTATAGTCTTCAGAAGTTCCTTCATGGGGTCCAGTCTTGCCTCCAGTCTTTCCTTTTTTTTCTGTTCAAAAAAGGCTCTCGCCTCTTCACGTGTGCTCACTTCTAATTCCTCCTGAGTCATCTCGCCAGCTAACTTCTCAGGAGCCTTGACTTCCTTGGGTTTTTTTGCACGTTTCTTGACAGGGGACGACGTGAACAGCTTCCGCTTTGTCAAACTACTAGTGGGCGCAGCAGTCGGCTGACGGGACGGCGCGGGCGATGGACTCGCGGTGGGCTCCCAATCGTCGGGGGAGGAGGGTGGACTTTGCTGTGGTGAATTTCTAACCGGAGGAGTCGGTGGCCTTGGCGCCGAGTCTGGAAACTTGATATTTCTTCTTCCATAGAACGATACCAAGTTCGACATCTCCCAATGTCTTCTCGCCTTCAGCTCCGGGAATGTCAAGATGGATTGAGTTGAATCCCGACATAACTTTCGTCACCCCGACACGAGCAAATCCAGCCGGAATCTCACCAAAATGGAAGGTTGATCCAAGTTGATGCGGTAAAGCATAGCCATTCGCCACCGGAAAACTAATGTTCTTCATTGGCGCATGTAACTCACAATTTGTCTTCTCCGTGATATCATCCACGGGGTAGCGCGCCGCCGACGGTTCATCAACTGGTTCATCAACTGCAGGATCTTGTAGCTGCGTGGAACCCACGCTGCTTTTCCGCTGAGATGGGCAGACATCGACTGCATGATCTTCTACTCGCGGCTGAGATTCCCTTTGCTGGGTAATTAAGGCCAGTTGCTCCTTCACATCCTGCATCTGGCGTTCTAATGCAGTAAACCTCTCCGCCTCCCTCTTCTTACCTCTGCAATGTTTTCTATAAGTTGCAGCGTGCTCCGGAAACCCTTCAAGAAAACCAACCCCGCCTCCTCTGCCTCGACATCGTCCCCAGTGTTCTTTATTCCCGAGGGCGAGTGAAAGCTCGTCGTCCTCTCTATCGGGAACATATTTTCCCTGTCGGACTAGTTCTATTGCGTCAACTAGTTTTTTGGTGACTCTTTAATTCTTTTCTTCCATTTTCCCTTTGCAACAATCAGCCCTGTGTTTGGGTCCAACACTGCCCCATGCGCAACAACCATAACTTGGACCTGTCGGGCCAGTCATCTGTCTGTGGAATGATCCCTTTTTGACGCAGCTCGTTTTCATAGGCTTCCCACTTAGGCACGGCAGTCTTGTAGCCACCTGAGCCCAAACGATGGAAATATTTCTTCTTCTTAGCATTCAACTTATTTCGTTTCGATCGGGCCACAGCGACGGCCGATTTCTTATACGCCACAAATTCAGGCCAGTCATCTTTTAGCTTCTCTAGATGTCCAGTGAAATCTGGAGTTTTTTCTCATATTTTCTCCACAATGATTTCTTCCAGTTGTTGAATTGCTCGGCCATCTTGCTAAGAGTCCACTCCTTGACTTTATCCTTCCTCCTCTGTGGGAGATCTGCCGGTAGGCTGAAATAACCCAATATCGACTCCCAAAGGGTTTCTTTAATTCTGTCCTCGACATATTTTGCGCCAATGTTTTTTTTCTTCGGCTCATTCCATTCTGCAACGGTGATCGGGACCATGTCCCTTACAAGAAATCCGCATTGAGCTATGTATTTAGTGGAGATTCCATCGGGTTTCTCCGGTTTGCCTTTTATGCTAACTTCGTCGATCGACAACTTTGCACCATCCGGCAGCTTTAACCCTTGGGCTGGGCCTCGTTTACGGATTGTCGACGTAGATCCAGAGGGCTGAAAGAAAAATGTTTCGTTAATAAGTGCGCATATAAATCAATTAATGCATCTAGCTAGTGATCAACAAGACTTAATATATACCTTGCCGGAGTTCTCTACGGAGTTTTGTAACGACACTTCTTCTTCGTCGTCGTCTCTGAAGTTTTGTAACTCAAGTCCCTCACCGGAGTCGTTCAAGCATTTCGCGCTGAAATCTTCGCCGTCTTCTTCGTCGGAATCTTCTCCATCGGAATTGGGTCCAAGGGTCTTATCAAATATAAGTGCTTGAAAGCGTTCTTCTTTCTCCAAGTCTCGGATGAAGTCCGGGGCGTCGATGATGGGGGCATCGTCCTCCATAGCTCAATGTCACTGCAAATTTGTAATTCAAACTTAGCAATATTTCAAACTTTGCTAAATTTTGAAACTTTGCTACTAGAATTTTCAAACTTAGCAAAATTCACATATTTACTAGAATAAAAAAATGACAATGCACATATTTACTTATTTACTAGAATAATTTCTAACTTAGCAATATTTCTAACTTAGCAATATTTCTAACTTAGCAAAATTTTCAAAGTTATTTTTAGTAATGTTTCTAACTTAGCAAAATTAAATAAGTAAATATTTCTAACTTAGCAAAATTAAGCTAAACAAAATTCTAGTAAATAAGTAAATATTTCTAACTTAGCAAAATTAAGCAATATTTTGCTACACTAAGCAATATTTCTAACTTAGCAAAATTAACCTAAACAATAATAAGCTAAACAAAATTTAAAACTTGCTAAGTTTACAAATTTTTTTTTTGCTAAGTTTACAAAATTTGCTAAAATTGCTAAGTTTACAAAATTGCTAAAACTAAAAATTGCTACTAATATTGCTACTAATATTTGCTACTAATATTTGCTACATTTTCTAATTTGCTACATTTACTTAAACTAAATTTTCAAATTGCAAACACATTTACTTACACTAAAAATTGCTACACTAAAAAAAGTTTCAAATTTTCAAACTCTGCAAAAAACAGTAAGAACCTAATTAAACTAAAAATTGCTAACTTCGCAAAAAACAGTAAGAATTAACCTAAACTAAAAAATGAAAAAAAAAACACAAACCTGAGGAGAGGGCCGGCGATGGCGCGCGGTGGAGGCCGAGGCGCGGTGGCGGACTTGGAGGCCGGCGGAGCAGCGCAGGGAGGCGACGGCGCACGATGGAGGAGGGCGGCGCCGCGATGGCGCGCGCGCGGTGGTGGAGAGCCGGCGATGGCGGGCCGAGGCGGAGTCGGTGCGAGGCGCCGGCGATGGGGCGCGGCGTTGGAGCGTGGCGGCGGGGAGACGGTGGCCGGCGATGGCGCGGTGGTGGATGGCGCCAGAGCAGCGCGCGAGGCGACGGCGCGCGGCGGAGGACGAGGTGAGGCCGGAGCAGGGCTTCGCCGGCCGGAGAGCTCGAGAGGCCGCGAAGAAGACGATGCGAATTGGGGATTTCATCCCCAATTCGTTGCTTAAACTGCATTCAAACAACCTTTAGTACCGGTTGTTCTGTACAACCGGTACAAAAGGGTCTTTAGTACCAGTTGTACAAAACAACCGGTACTAAAGGTCTGTTTGGGCTGCGGCGAAATTCCGCGCGCAAAGCCCACCCCTTTAGTACCGGTTGTCATTTACAACCGGTACTAAAGGGCCTTTTTTTTGTTTTTTATTTTCTGTTTTTTCTATTTGGTTTCTGTTTTGTTTTTTCTATTTGGTTTCTGTTTTGTTTTTTTCTCTAGTTTTTTTATTTTATATCTATGTAATTTAATTGTCTTAAAATTTATAATAATTATCTATTTATTTTAGAAACATCGTTAACACCAACGACGTCAATTCTCTAGTTTCTTTTTTCTTTCTTATGTTTCCTGTTTTTTATATCTATTTGGTTTCTATTTTGTTTTTTTCTCTAGTTTCTTTTTCTTTAATGTATATTTAATTTAATTGTCTACACAATTGTAATAATTATCTATCTATTTGTTTTCTATAAAAATGGACCCGATCTATGTAACTGGATTAAATAAAGATGTTTGAATATGAATTTGAATAACTTGTGCATACTTTTGAATCTGACAAAAACAGACCACACAGTTACATAAAAGGATACATTATTGCACATCACTAACAGTTACATAAAAGGATACATTATTACACATCACTAACAGTTACATTACTACATAAACGGACCACACAGTTACATAAAAGGATTAGGAGGAACGGCGGGAGGAGCCCTAGGATCCAACATCACCAACATTATTCTACATAAACGGACTTGCTGGCTCGAAGGCCGTAGGATTAGGGGGAACGGCGGGAGGAGCCAGCCCCGTGGGCGGCCGCCCGGTTCTCGCGCGCACGTTTGCGGCGGAGGGCAAGATCCATGGAGGATGGGTCTTTCAGCGCCCAATCCAGCTCGGAAGCCTCCTTCGCTTTGAGCTGGTAGACAGTCTTGGCTCGCTGGATAGGGTAGTCGCGGACAGACTGGAAGGAGTCTTCCATGGCCTCCTGTATCAGGTAGACAGTCTTGTGAGACGTTGGATCAGGGGTGAGCCCGACTTTAGTCTCGGTTGGTGTTACCAACCGGGACTAAAGAAGCACACGGATCGTGTGTTTCTTTCAAGCGCTTGTGAGACGTTGGATTATGGGTGAGCCCGACTTACCAACCGGGACTAAAGAAGCACACGGATCGTGTGTTTCTTTCAAGCGCTTGTGAGACGTTGGATCAGGGGTGAGCCCGACTTTAGTCCCGGTTGCTGTTACCAACCGGGACTAAAGAAGCACACGGATCGTGTGTTTCTTTCAAGCGCTTGTGAGACGTTGGATCAGGGGTGTGTTTCTTTTGAGGGATTGTAAGCTGTTGGATCAGCAGTATCACGACCAATTCGTGAGCACACGTACCCTATATATAGCCCCCCCTCCCGGAATTCCAGCGTCACTCACTCACTCACACAAAACATTCCAGCGTCACTCGGAGAGGCATCTTTGGGCAACCAGCGGCAAGACGTCTCTGATGACCTGCGACCGTACCAAACGGTTGCGGATCATCAGAGATGTCTTGCCGGACGGTTGTAGATCATCAGAGACGTCTTACCGCTGCTTGGATCGAAGTGGCGCTCAAACACAAAACATTCGGGTTTCCTAGCTATGCCCGACACTGAATGCAACGACATTCGATCGTGAATCAGTGTCGGGCTGTAGCTAGGAGAAACCGTTTGTTTTGTTTCCCAGGTTACTCACTCATATATTCTACCTTGTGCTCAAACACAAAACATTGTGTTGGTAAAACTGCAGCTGATTGACATAGTGTTTAGATCTCTCTTCTGAGTTTTCAGGACATAGTTACATAAAAGGTTTAATACATTATTACACATCAGTAACAACATCCCTATCTAGTGTTCACTTTTTCTTCTTGTGTGTCCCTTTTTTCTGATTGCGCCGTAGCCATGGACATTCTTCATCATTTAACACAATGCTTGGGTCAGTTTTCACTTTGAAGGGCGGAATTTCATCAAACTTATTGTAATCTTCTGACATGTCTGTCTTGTCCTCCACTCCCACGATGTTTCTTTTTCCTGAAAGAACTATGTGGCGCTTTGGCTCATCGTATGATGTACCGGCTTGCTTATCTTTTGTTTTTTTCGGTCTGGAAGACATGTCCTTCACATAGAAAACCTGAGCCACATCATTGGCTAGGACGAATGGCTCGGTGCGGTACGCAAGATTCTTGAGATCCACTGTAGTCATTCCGTACCGCCGGTCTATCTCTACCCCGCTTGACAGGTTGACCCATTTGCACTGAAACAAAGGGATCTTAAAAGAAGGTCCATAGTCAAGTTCCCATATCTATTGTATGCAACCATAATATGTGTCATTTGTCCCATCGTCATTTGTTGCATCAAAGCGGACACCACTGTTTTGGTTATTGCTCTTTTTGTCTTGGGTTTCCGTGTAAAATGTATTCCCATTTATCTCGTACCCTTGGAAAGTCAATATAGTCGAAGATGGTGACTTGGCCAACAAGTATAGCTCTTGTCCAACAGTGTTGTTATTAATGAGATGTGTACGCAACCAACTGCCGAAAGTATCCACGTGTTTCCCTTTAATCCAGAAGTTGGTCTCCTCCGGGTATTGGGAGCGTAAAATATCCATGTGTTTCACGATATACGGAGCCACCAATCTGGAATTTTGTAGAACTGTGTAGTGTGCTTGAGTGAAAGAATGCCCGTCCATACATGTTGTTGCTTTCTTTCCTAGCGTGCCTTTTCCACGCAGTCTCCCCTCATGGCGTGATTGAGGAACACCGATCGGCTTAAGATCAGGAATAAAGTCAACACAAAACTCAATGACCTCCTCTGTTCCATAGCCCTTGGACATGCTTCCTTCTGGCCTAGCACGGTTATGAACGTATTTCTTTAAGACTCCCATGAACCTCTCAAAGGGGAACATGTTGTGTAGAAATACAGGACCGAGAATGGAAATCTCTTCGACGAGGTGAACTATGAGGTGCTCGAACGTTTTCCGGTAGAAGCCCCCTCAATGCAACCGGAAGTAATTATGTCATAATCACGTGGCAGTCATGAGACTTCAGGTTTTGGAACTTTTTCTCTGCCATGTTTATTATTCCCTTTATATTCGACGAGTAGCCAGACGGGACCTTGATACTGCTCAGGATTTGAAAAAAGATCTCCTTCTCTTCTTTGGTAAGAGCGTAGCTGGCAGTACCTTGGTACTTCTCTGGATTCAGGTTGTCTCGTTCGTGCGTACTTTGCTGGTCCTGCCGTGCATCCGATGTATCTTTCGTCTTCCCATACACGCCTAAGAAGTTTAGCAGGTTCACGCAAAGATTTTTCGTCACGTGCATCACGTCGATTGCAGAGCGAACCTCTAGGATTTTCCAATAGGGTAAATCCCAAAATATAGATTTCTTTTTCCACAAGGGTACGCGCTTGTTAGCGTCTTTTGGAACATTTAGACTGCCAGGACCCTTTCCAAATATTACTTCCAAATCCTTGACCATGCCATATATAACATCACCATCAGGGCGTGTAGGCTTCGTTCGGTTATCTGCCTCACCTTTGAAATGCTTGCCTGGCTTTTTTACGGGATGCCTGTTTGGAAGAAATCGACGATGACCAAGGTACACATTCTTGTTACCTAAATATATACTGTCAGTCTTATCTAAACAGTGCGTGCATGCATTGTATCCCTTGTTTGACTGTCCTGAAATGTTACTAAGAGCAGGCCAATCATTGATGGTTACAAACAGCAACGCTCGTAGGCCAAATTCCTCCTGTTTGTACTCATCCCACACACGTACGTCTTCGTCAGACCACAACTGTAAAAGTTCGTCAACTAATGGCCTCAGATACACATCAATGTCGTTGCCGGGTTGCTTCGGGCCTTGGATAAGCACTGGCATCATAATATACTTTTGCTTCATGCACAACCAAGGGGAAGGTTATAGATACATAGAGTCACGGGCCAGGTGCTATGACTGCTGCTCTGCTCCCCAAACGGATTCAAGCCATCTGTACTTAGACCAAACCTTAAGTTCCTTGCGTCAGCTGCAAATTCCCCAAACGCACTGTCGATGTTTCTCCACTGAGACCCATCAGCGGGATGTCTCATCATCTCGTCTTCCTTACGGTCTTCTTTGTGCCATCGCAACAACTTGGCATGCTCTTTGTTTCGGAACAAACGTTTCAATCGTGGTATTATAGGAGCATACCACATCACCTTCGCGGGAACCCTCTTCCTGGGGCTCGGCTCGCCCTCAACATTACCTGGGTCATCTCGCCCGATCTTATACCGCAATGCACCGCATATCGGGCATGCATTCAAATTCTCGTACTTCTCACCGCGGTAGAGGATGCAGTCATTGATGCATGCATGTATCTTCTCCACCTCTAATCCTAGAGGGCAGACAATCTTCTTTGCTTCGTATGTATTGTGCGGCAATTCATTATTCCTTGGAAGACTCTTTTTAAATATTTGTAGCAACTCCTGAAATGACTTGTCAGATATTCCATTCTTTGCCTTCCACTGCAGCAATTCCAGGGTGGTACCCAGCTTTTTCTGGCCATCTTCACAATTTGGGTACAACAATTTTTTGTGATCCTCTAACATGCGCTCCAACTTCGACCACTCGTTTTCACTTCCGTACTTCATCTGTTCATCAAGAATGACCCGACGAAGATCATCATCATCGGACTGATCAACAATTACCTCGAGCTCAACTACTTCGTCTTCCCCCATTGTAGTATCACCGTGTTCATCAGAGAACACGGGATAGTTGTCATCATCCTCTTCTTCAGGGTTTTCCATTATAACCCCTCTTTCTCCGTGCTTGGTCCAACAAAAATAATTGGGCATGAAGCCTTGTCGCAACAAGTGGGAGTGTATGGTTCTTACGCTCGGGTAATTCCTGTTATTCCGACATTCATCACATGGACAAATCATAAAACCATTCTTCAGCTTGTTTAACTTAACCACATCGAGAAAACGATGCATGCCATCAATGAACTTGGGACAGCGTCGATCACCGTACATCCAATCTCGGCTCATCTGCATTACATAAATATATCAAAAACCATTACACCAGCTAAATAATGAATAGAGATACATGACCAAATTAATTTATACAAGTTCATCACATTAAAATCAAAGTAGAGTAGTGCCCAAATGTAATACATAGTTCTCACGAAACATACATCAATCGAAACTAACATACAACTATCTAAAGAATTTAAATCCAACAACAAATGCGATCAGAATCGCAAACAAGGTAACTATTGAACCAACAGCATAATGATACCAAGCCTCTTGACTAATGGCATATTTTCTAATCTCTTTAAGCTTGGCGCGCATTGCATCCATCTTCCTCTCGTGAGCAGTGACGACGTCGGCAAGCTCGACCCCGTGAGCATCAACGATGTCGGCAATCTTCAAGTCCAATTCCATCTTCTCTTCTAGGCATTGGAGACGAAGATCTTCACTTATCTTCAATTTTGCTCTCAAATCGTCGTTTTCTTTTTTAAAATACTCGACAATAGGGTCGGCCGGAATTTTCGGTTCAACTACCTCCTAAATAAAAATATATCTACGTCAAGTTGGTCGACATGATTGTTATAAACACGAAACAAAATAAATAGTTAAAAAGATATACCACATCCGAATCATAAACCGGACGAGGGCCGAAGGGGACGGATATCAAAACCATGACACTATACATATATAAAAAAAACATAAGAAAATTATACAAGAAATAATTATGCATTTAAATCATATAACTAACAATTTTTAAAATAAAAGATAAAAAAGAGGCTCACCGAGGTGGTATCGGTGACGGAGCGGCGCGGGCGATCGACGGCGGTGAGGAAGGGGGCACTATATAAAACCACAAATTTTACTTTAATTTGAGCTCAAAATGCATATAAAACAAATGAAATCCCTAACTTAGTCATTTCATCAAACACCTTGCAAGCACCACCAAAATCAAACTTGCTAAACTTGCACGAAAATGAGCTAAACTTGAAATGCCGGAAGAGGAGATGAAGAAGTTGCTAACCCTTGTATAGGGTGCCACCAATCTTGACAAATGTTGGAGAAAAAAACGGTGAACTAGAGCTTGGGAGAGAGGAAAAATGGAGTTGGGTCGAGTTGCTTCTGGCTCGGGGTGGAAGAACCTTTAGCACCAGTTTTTAAAAGGAACCGGTACTAAAGGTCTCGCCGTGGGGCCACCAACCGCGGCCGCATGTGGCCGCGTGGCCTCCAACTCTTTAGTACCGGTTGCTATTAACAACCGGTACTAAAGGGTAGCCTTTAGTACCGGTTGCTATTAGCAACCGGTACTAACGGTCCTCGCCGCGGTGCCACGAACGCAACCGGTGCTAATGCCCCCTTTAGTACCGGTTTTTGTTCAACCGGTACTAAAGGTGGCGCACCAAAGCCTCTTTTCTACTAGTGTGCTTATCGTTCATCTAGAAGCTTAATTAGTTAGACACGACTCGCTTGAGTGTCGAGGGTCGAGACTTGAAAAACTTGTGGTTGTGATGCAAGATATCGATGCGTAGTTCGTCAGGGCTGTCACGTCTGTTTTCAATACCTCGTACTCTGTACTCTCTAGACTCTAGTCCACGATCGAACAGCAACAATATTTCGGTACACTTTTTGTGTGTGTTTTAAGGATATTTCGATATCAGCCTAGGCCGATGGCAGTGCGGATTTACAAATCTCCCAATATAGTTCTTCTTTTTCCTCTGTTTTGGACGTATTGGCTATTTGTGATTTGTGAACTGTCTGTGTTTGGGCTCCATGAGTTTACGCACGGCAGAGGTTTGAACTTGAAGACCATTTCAGACCATGTCAATCTCCAAAGCATACCTTTTTTACATTATTTCTGAAAACATAACTTACTTGTAAATTGGAGTATAAATCACAAACTACTGTACTCACTGGACTTGAGATTTTCAAGGTTCATACTCCATGGTGAACCATGAATCGGCTTGAAGATTTGTCCACCGAATGGGCTTGATTGCTGGACCTCCTTTAACCGGATGACTTAACGTTTTCTATCACGTTTTTTTTTCCTTCTCACGTCACTCTGAACGTGTCACGGCGAAATCGATTTTATCCCTTGCGACAATTCATAGTCAAATCTACCCTCTTGAACTAGCAAATGGCCTTTCTATCCTCACTGATTGAACTAACGATATTTCTATAATTCTTCTTTTTCGGTAGATAGAATCTTTCCATTTCATATGCGAACTCAAGTCAACTGTGGCGGCTTACGATTCGTTGAACTCCAAATCCATCGCCACCAACCGCTGAGTACTACTGTATACATTACGGAATTAATTACTGTAATTAACTAACGGTAAATGTAAAACTGTGTATCTGCAGGTTATTCATAATATTTTGTACTCCTACGTAAAATGGACACCTGCACCTTGGCTTGAGGCCTGCATCTTTACTATTAAATGGGAGTTCAACGTACGTCGGTAGTCCTCTCATTTTTCCACCTCCAAATTCCACCTCCCGACCGCTCACGCCGACAGGTGGGCCTCCACGGACGAAATCGAACGGACGGACGCCATCACGGACGAAATCGGACGCGCCGGCGCCATCCATCCCTAATCGCTTCGTCGCACACGTGGGGCCCACCGTCGCCCAGCGCGTCCGCCCGCCAGCCCCTGCCCTCATTTTCTCCTCTCTTCCCTCTCGCCTCTCCTCTCGCGCATGTCGCCGCCGCCTTGCACCAGCACCGCTCGCGCCGCCCCACACCGCCGCCTGGCGCCGCCGCGCGAGCCCACTGCCGGCGCCAGCACCTGAGCCCTCCTCGCCATGCTGTGACGCCGTCCAGCGCCGCCAACCTCCTTGCCTGGACCCCATCTCGATCTAGAGCTCACCCACCAGATCCGCCGCCGCCGCTTCAAGCGGAGGACGACGCCGTCGACCTCATCATCTTCTCTGCTACAAGGGGGGACGCCATCGTCCTGCTCGACCCCGCCCTCCATGCCGGCCGGATCGATCTGCAACCAATGCTCAAGATGCACATCAGCCCGAGGCTACTCCTCAACTCGCGTCCAAGCACCTACACACGGAAGAAGCCACAGTTAGATCCACAATCCGGACCCACACCCTCCGCCGCATCGTCCCCTGCCTCTGCGCCGCTCGACTCCTCCCCTGACTGTACCGCTGCCAAGCCCGGATCCGTCATCCAGATCAGAGCACCCCGCCGGAGACGGTGGCAGCCGAAGACTGCAAGAAGAAACCGGTGAGTATGATTCCCCTCCTGTTTCCCATGATCTACTTTGAACTTTGCGCATCTCTCTCCCATCTTTACGATTCCCCATCTCAAGCCGTTTCTAGACTGATCAGATGTTGCCGATGTCCAAGCTCGTGCGTGACCCAGGCTCCTTCGGCTATGGATGGGTGCTCCCATTCGTCAGACGGCCAAGAAGGGTAACACCCGTCCTCCTTCTCCCCATGCTCGCGTGCTCCAACTCACCTTTCATTTCTCATTTCGTTCGGTTGACTGATGTGGTTCACAGGTTCAGACATCTCAGACAGCAAGGACACACATTCAGAAATCAAGGCTTCCATCTCCTGCGTACGACTGATTGCATTTGTGGCATAGGATAGCAATGAGATCGTGTGTGCTTTCAGTGTATTAGTCGCTGCACAAGGTCAATGTTTCTTCAGCAACGAATTATGACAAGTTCTTCCACTTGATGTTTTTTTGTTATCGATGAGTGTATGGAGCAGGTGCACATACATATTATGGCCCAATCACTCTCTTAGCAACCGAAGATTAGTTGGTCTCAAGTAATACATCTTGAAACAATACGTTCTCTAATATTTGTCGTTGCATAGGTTGTCAATATATCTCTTAAACTAGGTTCATAGTTATTGTTTTTCGATATCGTGCCACCACAAATTGCTAGGGTTCCGTGCCGAGGCATGGTCGCTGGCTCGAGGCCACCTTTGTCGCGCCCTGTGCCCACGTGCCCGCCTGCGATGAGCTCATGATGGAAGGCGACGGAGGAGATGCGCCCGCCTGCGACGAGATGATGATGCCCCCGCCTGCCTGCGACCATGGAGATGCCGCTGGCGACGGTGTCAGAGGCATCTGAGGAGCTGGCGTATCGCCACTGACGGCCCCCATCTCCGGCGCCACCACCCGCTGAACCCTCGCCTCCTCCGACGAGATGCAAGAAAATGGGAGACAATCCGATCTGCTCCATCCAGGAACATGTTCGGTGGTGGTATGATATTCTCGACCTTCAAGCAGCAGTCGTAGCTTTCCATTTGTTTCATGCAATTTTTTTGCTAATATCACGGCACTATTGGGCAGGTTTGGAAGTACCAAGGCAAAACCGTTGTGGCTGAGCATGGTCCAATAAGGTAAGCTTTACAACTTTACATTCTCTTGCCCAAATTGAAGTTGCTTTTTCTGAAACCCATGCTATTATTGCATTTTCTGCTCAAGTATACTCGAATTTGTGATAAATTATTAAATCACAAAAGACCACAATTTCTGTATCTTTTTTCTTGGAGGTAGAACACATGTTGCTTCATAAGTTCAAAATTTCTCTGATGCGTTCATATTCAGTTGTTCTATATGAAAGTATTGGTGTTTACCATCTCATTATTTTTTTTCTTCTGAAAAATCATATTTTGTGATCAGGTTGCCAAAGAGGAGTAGACATGGTACTTGTTGATGACAAGTTTAGTACCATAGTTGCTGCAGTTGGTGAAGGAATATCAATTTATAACATGAAAGCTTTTATGTGGTTTGTGCACTGAAAGCTTTGTTCCCACTTCACTTGCAGCTTTCTGCTTCTTGCATGCATCATTAGGTGATCTATAGTACTTGACTGTACTAATGTAATTATATGCTTATTAGCTGCATATCATAATTTTATTTAAGGGATAAAGAATAGCCGGAAGAAGAGACAGTTACACTTGTGTTGCATGAGTACTTTAGAGAGCTTGGTTTCAAAGGGTTCTGGAATGTCGTTTCTATGATTAAATGTGTGTGTGTGCTTATTGTTGAATCAACTGTGCGTTGGCAGCGCATCTGTTCTGGGTACATCAGACTCCAAAGTCTTAAATGATTAAATGATTCGCTGTTCTTGGGTACACAATATTTTATTTTTGTATCCTTACTTATCTAGGTTTGTTCTTCTACATATAGGGATGTTGAGCAAGAAGAATCCAAAAAAGAGAGAAGCAGAGAGAAGCGACTCTGAACCAATGGATTGAAGGTATACTATGACCCAGTCAAGCAGGAAATCGCATGTTTGTTACATGCTTAGTGAAATGTATAGGACAAGTCTGCGAAGAAGCTGCGTTGCTGCTAATGATCAAACATTGTTGGTTCCACAGTTTTCTACTCAAATAGTGAATTGATTTGTTTGCCTGGAGTATGACTGCTCACCCGCATGATTACACATATTGACCATTTATTTGTTCTTGGCATGGAGACATAACTAAATGGCTTCTGCAACATGTTCTCCGTTTCTACAAGATGAGATGGCAGTCCAAGCTACTTTCTGCCTGGGTGAGTGAAATTATCACCATGCATTTTTTTTTTCTGATGAGTTAAGCTATGCTCCAACAAATTAGAAAGTAGCTTTATCCCGTGATGAAGCATGCTAGATTTGAATTGATGCTTACCGTCAGGTGTTGAATTAAATATCTCATGTAAATCATATTTGACTGTACTAATGTAATTACATGCTTATTAGCTGCATATCATATTTTTATTTAAGGGATAAAGAATAGCCGGAAGAAGAGACAGTCACACTTGTGTTAGGGAAGAAATCTTAATAGTGATATTTTGTCAAAAAAAAAATGTTTCATGCTTCATACGGAAAGAAAGTGAGTGTCGTGGGGCTACCCTTCGACTATCCCACGGTGAAGATACCTGGTGCACGCCAAGACTAGGACCCGACATGCGGCCTATTAGAAGATGACAACAAAGGCCCACCTGGCGGCCCAATGAAGCCCAACAAGCTACAACTTGGAGTACAAGACAAGAAACTCATGTAAACCCTACCTGGCTCCTTTATAAAGCCAGGCAGGGGCACCCCATAGGGGGGGACACATACGGCACAACATACATGCCATAGCATAGCGAGACCACGTCTCTCATCGCCCTCGCGGCCACCATGTAATATCATCATCATCTATACAGATCAGACAAGCAGGATGTAGGTCTTTACCTCACCATGAGGGGCCGAACCTGGGTAAATCCTTACTTGTCAGCCGACGGAACTACCAGCGCGCACATCTCTCTTCCCCTCAATCAACCCGGGGTACACAACCCAGGGATTTGCCGAGTCCACCCCTCGACAATTGGCGCCGTCTGTGGGAAGAACGCGCGCTGGATTCAACGTTTCGGCGGCTCCAATCTCTATCGACAACGGCGGCTAGATCAGATCTCGCCGGCTCATCTACGTCGACACGTTCGACCTCGTCAACAAGTACTGCGGTGGCAGCGTTCCGAGGGCGCAGCCTCCGTGATCCAATCTGGCGGGTGGCGTGCGTAGCATCACGCGATCCAATCCTCGGCCTCGTGCGATCCAATCCGCATCACGGCCGGCGACGGCGTTGCAAGAGTCAACTCCCTGGATAGCATCAAGTTGACAAAGGCAAGACCTCCGCCTCCACTCCGGGCGGACGGAATCAGCGACGGCGTGAAGAGCAGCATCCGCCTCAACACCAACTTCGTCCCTGCGCGCATGATCGAGATCCTTCACCAGTTCGTGCAGACCAGCGTTTCGCCGCGCGGATCAAAGAAATTTGTGATCAGCTCACATACGCCAAGGGAATAGGGACAAAAGCCATCACCGGATCAAGTACCAAGAACAAAGACGCAATAAAGAAGAGCGGCAGACTCATGGCGATGATCAAATCCACCATGGGTTTGCATGCGTACACGACAAGAAAATCCACATGACCACATGCATGGATGGATCAATCATTCATCTCCCTCGTTTCGTTACAAGGTTTCTTGAATATTCTTTCTAGCTAATATTTTTTTCCATGCAAGGTTCGATCGGATCGGAGCATTACACTCGCGAGGACACGACGCCTATCGCGCATCACGCCGATGTCGACTCGCCACGGCCCGCCTGACTCGGTTAGAGGAGGCAGCAAATCAGCCTGCAGCCGGCGTAATCCATCTAGTAACACTTTTTTCAAAATGGAGCAAGTCCAGAAGAAAGCAAGCAGTATCTACATCGACAAATCATGGGGAACCACTACGTGACCTGTCCCTTGGCTGATCTCCTGATCGGACTTTTTCTTACTCAACCTGATCGTCTCTCTATGATTATTCTATACATCAATTATGTTATTTGGATCTAATCATCTTCCATTCACATGCATGCATGAATTTTCCGGCCGGAGTGCTAATTACATGCATGGAATTTCCGGGCCGCGTTGCTAATCACATGCGTGGCACATCTCACGTATACTAGAGCTGGGCGTTTCAGGTTCGATTCGACGACCACGACGACGTGCGCGCGTCTGACCCAGCGGAATGACGCATCGACTTCGACTGCGCGCACCCAACAAACTGGCGACTCGGGGCGGTGGCGGTGGCGGTGGCGGTGCTTCGCGTACTCACCGGCCGCTCGCCAACCTCTACACCGACGCAGGGCGCGTCCGAGACTCGGGGGCTGGCGACATCAACAACAACAGCAAGTTCATCGCTGCACCCGACAGGCGACTCGGCCACGCCTTCGTCGACTCCGCCGCCAACACTCGGGGGCTGGCGGCGACGCCTTCGTCGGCTCCGTCTCCGACACTCGGGGGCTGGCGACTCCGCCTTCGTCGACTCCGCCTCCAACACTCGGGGGCTGGCGGCCACGCCTTCGTCGACTCCGCCTCCAACACTCGGGGGCTGGCGGCCCCGCCTTCGTCGACTCCGCCTCCAACACTCGGGGGCTGGCGGCCACGCCTTCGTCGGCTCCGTCTCCGACACTCGGGGGCTGGCGACTCCGCCTTCGTCGACTCCGTCTCCAACACTCGGGGGCTGGCGGCCCCGCCTTCGTCGACTCCGCCTCCAACACTCGGGGGCTGGCGGCCACGCCTTCGTCGGCTCCGTCTCCGACACTCGGGGGCTGGCGGCCTCGCCTTCGTCGACTTTGCCTTCGTCGACTCCGCCTCCAACACTCGGGGGCTGGCGGCCCCGCCTTCGTCGACTCCCCCTTCGTCGACCCCGTCTCCGACACTCGGGGGCTGGCGCTTCACCTTCATCACTTCCGCCGCGTCGACTACCTCCGCCGCATCGACTCCGATCCGCCGCGTCGACTACTTCCGCCGCGTCGACTACCTCTGCCGCGTTGACTCCGGTCCGCCGCGACGACTACTTCCGCCGCGTCGACTCCGGTCCGCCGCGTCGACTACCTCCGCCGCGTCGACTCCGGTCC
The DNA here is from genome assembly GCA_947311845.1 of Poa pratensis. Classification (NCBI taxonomy): domain Eukaryota; kingdom Viridiplantae; phylum Streptophyta; class Magnoliopsida; order Poales; family Poaceae; genus Poa; species Poa pratensis. Next base: position 130,913,719 of record CAMZMU010000074.1, on the reverse strand, counting down.
GCCGCGTCGACTACCTCCGCGCGTTGACTCCGGTCCGCCGCGACGACTACTTCCGCCGCGTTGACTCCGGTCCGCCGCGTCGACTCCGGTCCGCCACACTTACTCCTTCTGCCGTGTCGACTCCGGTCCGCCGCGTTGAAGCAATCTCGCCTTGGCCGCACCCGATGCTCTCCCGGGTGCTGCGCCGCACAGGCCATAACAAATTCGCCTTGGCCGTACCCGATGCTCTCCCGGGTGCTGCGCCACACAGGCCACAACAAAATTGCCTTGGCCGCACCCGATGCTCTCCCGGGTGTTGCGCCGCACAGGCCACAACAAACTCGCCTTGGCCGTACCCGATACTCTCCCGGGTGCTGCGCCACACAGGCCACAACAAACTCGCCTTGGCCGTACCCGATGCTCTCCCGGGTGCTGCGCCACACAGGCCACAACAAAATTGCCTTGGCCGCACCCGATGCTCTCCCGGGTGTTGCGCCGCACAGGCCACAACAAACTCGCCTTGGCCGTACCCGATGCTCTCCCGGGTGCTGCGCCACACAGGCCACAACAAAATTGCCTTGGCCGCACCCGATGCTCTCCCGGCTGTTGCGCCGCACAGGCCACAACAAACTCGCATTGGCCGTACCCGATGCTCTCCCGGGTGCTGCGCCACACAGGCCACAACAAAATTGCCTTGGCCGCACCCGATGCTCTCCCGGGTGTTGCGCCGCACAGGCCACAACAAACTCGCCTTGGCCGTACCCGATGCTCTCCCGGGTGCTGCGCCACACAGGCCACAACAAAATTGCCTTGGCCGCACCTGATGCTCTCCCGGGTGTTGCGCCGCGCAGGCCACAACAAACTCGCCTTGGCCGTACCCGATGCTCTCCCGGGTGCTGCGCCACACAGGCCACAACAAAATTGCCTTGGCCGCACCCGATGCTCTCCCGGGTGTTGCGCCGCACAGGCCACAACAAACTCGCCTTGGCCGTACCCGATGATCTCCCGGGTGCTGCGCCGCACAGGCCATAACAAATTCGTCTTGGCAATTCACAGTCATCGACAAAACAAATCATTCAGTAGGCCAACAGGCTGAACGAGCATTCGAACAACTTTCGAGTGCCCATAGAGAAGTAAGCCAACAGGCTGAATAAAATACACAGTAAGCCACCAGGCTGAATAAAAATACACAGTAAGGCACCAGGCTGAATAAAAATACACGGTAAGCCAACAGGCTGAACGAGACTCTACTCATTATCGAGTCCCTCATTCACTCCCATCGGGAGTATGGCAATAACCGGCTTTCGACTGAAGGCTAATTAAGATTAACCTCAATTACAAGCAATTCAGCTTAATCTCGGGGGCTACTCCCATCGGGAGCGCTGTCGCGCCCCCGATAGCATGAGATCAATATTCAGTCGAAACATTACCGACTAAACCATCCTCTGTAAGCCCTCAACGGCCGGAGTCGAATCATTTTTACTTGTCCCTTTCAGGAACCCGACGGCGTGCCCAGGAGGAAAGAGTCCTTACCCGAATATTCGATTCGACCAAGCACTCAGGGGCTCCTGTCGTGGGGCTACCCTTCGACTACCCCACGGTGAAGATACCTGGTGCACGCCAAGACTAGGACCCGACATGCGGCCTATTAGAAGATGACAACAAAGGCCCACCTGGCGGCCCAATGAAGCCCAACAAGCTACAACTTGGAGTACAAGACAAGAAACTCATGTAAACCCTACCTGGCTCCTTTATAAAGCCAGGCAGGGGCACCCCATATGGGGGGGGGGGGACACATACGGCACAACATACATGCCATAGCATAGCGAGACCACGTCTCTCATCGCCCTCGCGGCCACCATGTAATATCATCATCATCTATACAGATCAGACAAGCAGGATGTAGGTCTTTACCTCACCATGAGGGGCCGAACCTGGGTAAATCCTTGCTTGTCAGCCGACGGAACTACCAGCGCGCACATCTCTCTTCCCCTCAATCAACCCGGGGTACACAACCCAGGGATTTGCCGAGTCCACCCCTCGACAGTGAGCAAAGTTGGAATTAGTCAGATAGAACAATCATTAGTCCAACAAAGTTGGAATTAGTCAGATAGAACAATCATTAGTCCAGCAAAGTTGGAATTAGTTGGATAGAACAACCATTATGACTTTTTAATGACTATGGCTATATGCATATTGAGCTTATATATTTTTCTGAATATTGTGTCTTATTTTGATTCATGTCAAATGACCATTGCTCTATATGATTTTATCGTTCTCTCTTCAAGCTATGTGACTATACTTACTATTCATGAAATCATTCTACACATGAGTGTTATTTCCTGCGTTACTTCACCCAATGTTGTAAATATCTCCCTCGGTTATCGGCCAATAACATGTGCTTGAATGCAGGTTCATTCGAGGTCCTGACTGGACAAATAAATGAAAAGACAAGCGTCGGTCAAATCCATGCCGAGTACCAAAATGCAAGCTATGTTTAATCCGTGTACTGTATATTCGTTTTCAACTATTTTTCTCTATTTAGTGCAGTCATGTGTGAACAATGGTTTTAGTAGAATATAATTTGATGATGTACCTTTGGGAATATACAGCTAAGTGTGATGCATTTATAGTGTTGTATTCATCGATATCTGTTTGTTTAGAAGCTGACTCTTTTCAGTTGGCATGTGAAAAAAATAGTCGCGGGTCACATGACTAACGCTAAACGTGGGTGTTTCTACTCGAAAACATTGAATATGCCAGTTTATACATTGCGCGTGTGATGTATATGAGAGTGGAATTTTTTTATGAGACTTGGTCTACAAATTCATCCCTGTGGACCAACTATACAAATTGACACTTGACAAGCCAGACAGTTTAGATATAAAAATAGACAATCATATTTTGTACCTTTTCTCTCTCTTATACACGTGTCAATATGTAGAGTTGGTCCGTGTCAATATGTAGAGTTGGTCCATGAGGGTGATTTTGTAGACCAGCTCCCGTAAATTATTCATAAAGACATATTCATGATATAAGCGAAGTGGAATCTTAGTCAACAAGATAATTGTAGTTTCTATGCATATGATTCAATTTATAAGTTCAATCAATTTAATTATAGAAAATTAGAATCTTATTGTTTTTGCAATATTATTTGGTTATATCTATTTCTATAATGCACACATTAGTTTTTCATGTGTAGCAACAAAAAATTGAGGCACCTGTAGCAACGCACGGGCATTCAACTAGTGTGTCTATACTACTATTAAAAGAGCAAACTTGTTTTGTTGGGATACTTTAAATCTGAGCCCTTCAATATCCGATCAAACGGTTCAGATCGTCCCAATGTTTGACAACTCAACATTGTCCGTTTTGGACCGTTTTGCCCTCCCACCAAATCACATAATACGGCCAAATTGCCACCACCTTTTCGTTTTGCCGTTAATTACAAAAAGATTGCCACCGATAAAAAGAAAAGAAAGGCGAGGAGGCGAGCGCGCGGGCATCTGCGTCGTTGACCTCGCGCGCCACAGATAGGAACAGTACGCGCCACCCCTAGCCAAATCAGGCAAATACCGCGCCGCCGCTCGCCGGTACGGATCGCCCAGTCCCCCTCGGCCATCCCCTACGAATTCCCAATGCCGCTGGTCATCCCGCCGCACCGGCGAGCTCCTCCGCCGCTGGCCAGTGGCGAATCAGGCATTCTCCACCCGTCCACCGGCGGCTGCTCCCCGACGAGCTCCTCCGCTTGAAGCACATGCACGTCGGCCTCCCCACTCGCCCAGAAACCCGCGTACGCCGGGCGCCTGCACCACGCGGCCGCGGCCGAACGCCGGGACGCTTCCGCCGGCGTCGAAGAGCGCAATGTCGATCCCGTCGAAGGCCCTGAGCGCCGCCAGGTCCTGGACGGTGTAGTCGCGGTCCTTCAAGGCCCCAGGCGTCGCTGCATCCATGCCGACGCACCCTCCCGTGCCTACATCTTGCGCAGCGACGCTGCTTGCCGTGGTACTAGCTGGCCTATGTTGATCTGATGTCTAGCTTGCCGTGTGTGTGGATGGATCTGATAGCTAGCCTTCCATGTGTGTGATAGCTAGCTCCTTTGGTCAACAAATCGCCTGTAATGGCATCTTTGTTGTACTGTATAACGAAGCATATGGATAAATTTTGTGTAATCTTTGCTTGGGGAATTTTTCAAAAGAATATGAATTTATGCAAACCGATTTTGAAGATGTAATAAAAAAATCCATCCATGCAATTTGTTGGATGCAAGTTTTGTTTAGTTTAATTTGTTTGAAATTATCTTAGGTCATCTATCATATTTGTTTGACTAGCGTATACAAATGTGCAAATAGATAGAGGGATGTGGCACCGCTGCGGTTCCCTATTTTATTTTTAGCACAGCTGTTGGAGCGGCCGTGCCCTATTATAAGGTATTTGATTGGTGCCCTAAAACATTAAAAGACCCTATAACCAAAAAATGTTGCTCTATATAGGGCATTTGTTAGAGATGTTGTAAGTTGCTCCCTCATGCATGAATCAACATGCATTCACTCATCTGATTTATTTTTATCTTCAAGATGAAGGGATCAAACCAGACACTGACCAAGAGGACCAGCTGAACAACGGACTTGTTCCTGAGGATATTGATGAACGAAATAAGATATGCACCAAATGATTGCGTACCTTTCTTGCTTAGTTTTTTCCAAGTTTTGCTTTACATTCAGGAAGACTTTTGGTTCATCATTAAATTTGTTGCTGCGACCATGTATATTTGTGTTTGCGTTTGTTGTTTCTTATTTTCTCCCAGGTAAGAACAGCGTTGGTAATATGGATATTTCTTGTATTGAAAATTTCAGCGAGATGATAGCTAATTATAGCATTATTTTCTCATTTATCTCCAAGGTGAGAAGAGAAGTCCGGTTAGTTTCTAATAATTTTGTGTGACCATTTTCCTTAGGGTGCCATGTCTGTCTGTCATACACATATTTGTTGTAAGGTGTTTTTAATAATATGTGAAGAACTATGATTGGTGCAATTGACCATATATATCTTGAGTTATCTTCTGAATTTAGCAAAATTGCACAATGTAAATGTAATGTTGAATTAGGGGACGGGCTTGCGCAAGATGAATGGAAATATGTGTAGTTTTGAGAAGGAGCTACACGTTGCATCTGTTTTATTTAGTGTGACGTGCGATTGCACGTGCAAGTCTACTAGTTTATATAGAGAGATGAAACGAGTAGAAGGAACCCAATTAACCCAGCCATTACTCGGTAGACCTGGACGCCGGACATGGCTCTTCAAGCAGCGTACCAGTACCTGCACGGCGCCGTCGTCCATGGCACATCCACAGAAGGAGTGCTACTCGTCCTCCTCCTGCTACTGATCATCACTCGGCTAGCATGGGTAAGAGCCTCATCGACAAGCAGACTCAGCAGCAAGCTCCTCCCGCCTTCACCTCCGGGCAAGCTGCCCATCATCGGCCACCTCCACCTCATCGGCTCCCACCCCCACGTCTCCTTCCGCGACCTCCACGCCAAGCATGGCCGCGACGGCCTCATGCTCGTCCACGTCGGCGCCGTGCCGACCATCGTGGTGTCCACGCCCCAGGCCGCCGAGGCTGTGCTGCGCACCCACGACCACGTGCTCGCGTCCAGGCCGCGCAACGCCGTCGCCGACATCATGCGCTACGGCTCTACCGACGTCGCCTTCGCGCCATACGGCGAGTACTGGCGCACCGCCAGGAAGGTCGTCAACACGCACCTGCTCAGCGCCAAGATGGTCTTGGCCAAGCGCCGTGACCGCGAGGAGGAGGTGCGCCTCGTGGTGGCCAAGATCCGCGACGCGGCCACGGCGGCTCCGGGCACGGCGCTGGACATGACGGCGATCCTGGGCGGCTACGCCAGCGACTTCGTGTGCCGCGCCGTTCTCGGAGAGTCCCACCGGAAGCAAGGCCGGAACAAGCTCTTCCGGGAGCTGACCGAGATCAGCGCCTCCGTCCTCGGCGGGTTCAACCTGGAGGACTACTTCCCGAGGCTGGCGAACGTGGACATCTTCCTGCGGCTCATCTGCGCCAAGGCCATGGGCGTCAGCAAGCGGTGGGACAACCTCTGCAACGAGCTCTTCTCCGAGTACGCACGCGGGGACGACGACAGTAAATCCCAAGACGACTTTGTGCATCTCTTGCTCAACCAGCAGCAGGAGTACGGTCTCACCACGGGTAACATCAAGGCCATCTTGGTGGTAAGTAATTAACTCAATAAGTTTGTACATGATTGAGGATTGACAGTACTCAATACACTAAATTTTTGTAATTTTATTTTTGTATAATAGAACATGTTTGAGGCAGCTATTGAGACATCGTTTCTGGTGTTGGACTATTCCATGTCCGAGCTCATCAACAACAGGCACGTCCTGAAGAAACTTCAAGCTGAGGTAAGAAACGAGTGCAGGAAGTCGTCGGGCATGGTGATGGAGGAGGACCTCAGCCGCATGCCGTACCTCAAGGCGACCATCAAGGAGGCGATGCGCCTGCACCCGCCGGCGCCCTTCCTGCTCCCGCACTTCTCCACCAGCGACTCCGAGATCAACGGGTACACCATCCCCTCCGACACGCGCGTCATCGTCAACGCCTGGGCTCTCGCCAGGGACCCGTCTTGCTGGGAGAGGGCGGAGGAGTTCTTCCCGGAGCGGTTCCTGGAACAAGGCCGTGACGCGGAGGTCGACATGTACGGCAAGGATATCCGGTTCGTGCCTTTCGGGGCCGGGCGGAGGATCTGTCCCGGGGCCACCTTCGGCGTCGCCACCGTCGAGGTCATGCTGGCGAACCTCATATACAGCTTTGACTGGGAGCTCCCGAGGGAGATGGAGGCCGCCGGCGCCAAGGTCGACATGTCAGACCAGTTTGGGATGACGCTTCGCCGAACGGAGAGCCTTCACCTTGTTCCTAAGATCTTCAAATAAGCCTCATGCATCGTTCACCTACCTAGCTTGTTCATAAAATCTTCAAATAAGCTAGTACCCCTAGCTGCTCCGGTAGCTTAAATGTTGCACACCACGGACCCGGATCTCCTATTTGTGTGTGACCGCAAATGATGAATAAAACTATATGCATATGGTTGTATTCTCTTTTATTTCATTGGTATTATTAGATCAAACATATATCCTGGGTTCATACCCAACCTTCATCTGCTGTTTGGAATGCCTTCTAGCAGTTTTGGCAACGCGGTTTTTCCACAACTAGGAGCGTACACACCTACCATCATGACAGTTGATTTTGTATCCAACGGACCATATTATTCGTACTATTTTATATGTTAAAAAAACTAAAAAATATGTTAATGCATGGTTTTTTTTGTCAATGCGTGCACAGAAAATCCATGCTAGTACATGAATCTAAAATTTGAATACACAAATCTATCAATTATTGATAATGCATTGACATTTAAAGACTCATTGATAAATTTGTTGCACGAATCTTGATGAAATCAACGGTCATGATGGCTAGGTGCGTACGCTCCTAGTTGTGGTATTGCATTTTTGCAGTTTCGGTACGTTTGTTAAAAAAAAGCAGTTTCGGTACGCAGCTACGTAAACAATTCTCTCCTTCCTAAGAGGATCTCTAACACCTTCCCTAAAATAGGGCAGCACATTTTGATTACAGGGCCACCGTTTGAATTATAGTGCAACAAAACGGTCGCAACTTTACCAGCAGGTCTAAAATAGTGCGTGACTTCAACAGCGGCTGCCTTAAAATAGGGCACGGCTGCCACACCACATCCCCATTTTTTATTCATAATTGATAAAACGACATGGAAATCACATATATAAAAATCTTTTTCATTGCAAATTACTTGTATATCGATTATGCATATACTTTTTTAGAGGCGGTTTGAGATCGAGAAATTCTACTTCCTCTGTGAGTCGGTAGCACTAGTAGGAAAACGGCTATAGGTGGAATCACTTTCTGTGGCGCACCAATATTGCCATGCGCCACAGAATATATTCAGTGGCGCACAGGACGGCATGCGCCACAGAATTCTGCCACTTTCTGTGGCGCATTCCGGACCAATGCGCCACTGAATTGTTGCTTTCTGTGGCGCATGCAGCCGAATGCGCCACAGAAATATGATGGGGACCGCCACCAATGATTGGCTTTCATCCTTCTGTGCCTTTTTTGTGGCGCCACGTGTTTCCACGCCACAGAATTCGGACACCATCAGCCCTCACGCTCCCACGTCGTTGTCGCCGATCTTCATCGTCTTCTGTCCGACCGACCTCCCGTCGATCTGTCAGACTGTCCAGTCCGACCCAGCCGAACGTATCCGACTGCATGCCGCACTCCAGACTCCACGAGCCTTATGCGCACATCACCTGTCGCCGCATCCTGTCCATCTTGATCAACTTGGCCCCATGCTACATCATCGAGCGTCGCCCATACAACGCTCGGATCAAATAACATTGACCAAACCTACAATTTTTGTCAATCTTCACGTGAAGCTGCGACTCTGCGTCTGTCTTCCGTGCACCGCTTCCATCCCGTACACCGATATATACCAAGCAAAGAAAACAAAACGAACATACAACCTTCATATGCACGTACCCAAAAGAAAGGATCTGCTAGTAGCATGCATCCTTCTCACGTCCACGTGCCCCAAATCAGTTTTCTTTTCCTTTGCTTCCGATGAAAAATACTGCACATACGTGACGCTTTTGATTCCAAACAAATCTCGTCCTTCCTGCATACGATGGATCGTACTGTAGCGGCCCATGTGCCTGAGCCAAGCGCCTCGCACGTCCTGCTACAGGCCTCACGCGAGCACTGACCCGCGCATCGCTGGCTGCGCGTCCGCTCCTGCGCTTCTGCCTGGCTGCCTGGTCGCACGATCGCACATCGCCGTGTCCATCGCGAACACGCACGCCCTGCACAGCTGTTCGCCGCCGCCGTATCTACGTGCTCCATCTCATCTGCAGCACTGCCGATTCGATTGCTACTTCGATTCCCGACGTATCCTGGTTATCACCGCACCATCGCCATGATTTGTAAATTCCGTGCGGACAGCTCCCGATCCACCGACGAGTTTTCATCCTCTAGATCAACAATCCGCACCTTCAACCTTGCTCTGACACCAATTGTTATCGTCGTAGACGCATAATTGATCTACCGAGAACTAAGCAATCACAGCATGATAACGACACCGAGATTTGGTAACGCAGTTCGGCGAACTCGCCTACATCTGCAGGGCATGACTACGGGCGCTCCTTCCCACTGATACCGCAACCCTGGCCGCCCTAGGCGCCGGCTCAAGCCGCCGACTCCCCCAGCGTGCCTGTTGCTATCAAGTCGTCATGGGTTACACGTGTGGTGCTCCCCTCATTATATGGGAGGCCCAGGCTACAAGCGTTCGACTCGAACACTACTCGTATCCTATCCACACCTAATACAACTCCAAATCCAAACCTAACCCAACACGTACACAATATTTGACACAAACACAACAATGTATGTGTGTAATACATGCATGCACGATCCATTTTGTATTTTGCCAGAGAGTGGGAAGCGATCTATTTAGATCGAGACTGATTTCTTACTGCTACTGCAGGAAAAGGAAGAACCGGCCGAAGTAGATCGTCCCCTGGTGTTGCCGGACGCGGCGCCTGCGGAGGGGAGAGGCGGGGCGTCGCCCCTGAACGCCGGAGGACGACGTCGGCGGAGGACCGGAGCGCCGCCGCCATTGCGAACTCGGAAGCGAAGAGGGAGAGAAACACACGAATCGATGAAGAATGCTTTGGTTCGATTGATTTTGTTCTCTCGTCCAAACACGTAGTGGTTGTAGCGTGGGCCTGCATGGAAACTGGGCCTGGTCCACGGGTGAATGGATCGGCGCTCTCTTGTTTTGTGATCAAAGTCAATGAAGATCTTTTCCTAATTCTCACGTCTACAAACGACAACATCATAAAAAGAGAAATTTGTCCTAATTCAGAACTTTAGATAATCAAGGATCACAGCTAGGGCAGACGCATCAGCCTCCCTTTTATTCAGAGACAACATCAGCTGGAAATCAGTCTCCATAATGACAAGTATCGCACCCAACTGCTCGACTAACTGTAAATATCCTTTCGACAATCGACCCCGTGTGGTTTTGATCGAAACGATTTGACAATCGCAAATCAGAAGGATCTGGCATGCATGCACGGCCAATAAACCCTCTTCTTGGAAGAAAAACGATCGACGCCGGCAAAGCATTAGCATGGCCGGCATGCACTCCGATCTACCCAAAAACATAAGATCGAATCTGCCTAGACATTGACCATCACGTACGTAATAATTTTGTATAGTACAGTAGTCCAGCTGTATCCCTGTGAGCGCAAATCCGCTATTAAGACCACAAGCAAACTAACCCTCCCTGCTGATCGATATTCAACAGATTTACATATAGAAGTATTTATCCAGGAACAGATTTACATCGGGCCTTTAGCTAGCTAGCTTCTTCTTCTTCATGGATCGATCACCGCCCGCGCCTGGGCGTCATCCGCGGCGGCGGCCTAGTAAAATCGTGCCTCCGCCAGTAGTGGTAATCTAACTCCATGAGCCAAATGAAGGCCATCGATCCGACAAACGCGGCGAGGCCGAAGTAACCGTCGCCCTTGTCCCTGCACGTCATACTCAACCGTCAGTACGTAACCGCGTATATACTGTGGCAGCACAAGATGGAAACAATGGAGAGACTCACAGCTTGCCGGAGGCCTCGTGCGAGTAGGCCTCGGCGTCAAAGCTGCTCTTCCATGGGTCTCCATGGTGGTACGTGCGTGCCGCCCTGGTGTTGGCGCCGGCCGCCGGCGGAGGAGAGGCGGGACGACGAAGCGGCGGCCACGCGCCGGAGGGCGAGACCCACGGAGGACCGGAGCGCCGCCGCCGCCGAGGGAGCGGAGAGTTTCGGGAGGTGATCGGAAGGTCTCTCGTCGTCGTGCACGCAGCGGAGGCCTGTTTGGCACGTGAACCTGGCCTTTTATCTACCGTTTTTGCTGTTTAAAAAAAATCTGAAGTGTTTGGAGAAACCAACTCGGCTACTGATCGGGCCGGGTTGGTGGGCCGTGTGGTACAACACTATTTCTTGTACCTAGTCACTTTGATCCGTTTTAAATGACGTGAGTGAACGTGTACGTATTCCCTCTGACCATAAAAAAGTGACGGGAGTTGTATGTACAATTTGTACGTGACAAGTATATTCCTGTCGACATATACTACATCGGATTGGAGGGGCAAATTTTTGTACAACTTGCGATAATTAATTAGGATCAGAGAGAGTAATTTTTTTACGCTCTGACCCACGGTTCATGGATTGTATTGTACTTAATTCGTAATGCTTGTTCTGTCCACCGTTCGGGCGGCAGATAGCTAGGGCTACTGTGTCAAAAAAAAAAGATAGCTAGGGCTACGTCCACCTCACCTATCCGAACAAACCATATTTGTAGCTCATACGTCTGAGAGACATGCACCCTCCCACATCTCGGGCTTGTTCTAGTAGGCCAGCCCACATAACCACTTCCTCGACGCTTTTGGTAAGGTTTGAGCAGCTTCCGACCGCTTATGGTTTTCTTTTTTTTGGGTTTCTGGTCTCTTTTCTGTTTTTTTGGTTTCTTCTAGTATTTGAAAAATTCATGAACATTTTAATTTTAAAGAAAGCTTTCAAATTTGAGAACATTTTAACATTCCGATTGTATTATACCTCCTCTTAGTTGATAAAAATGGAACGTCTGACATAGACGATGACACATACTTCAGTTCTTGCAACTGGATGCTGAAGTGGGAGCTATCCCGAGGAGAACTTGACAACCCTGCATAGAGCGATTCTCGTGTTGTCCACTTCAATAATACTCGACGCCTTCACCTAGTATAATATAGTGCATGCCCTTTCCACCCAAGCAAGGATTTCAACCTCTTCAACAACGGTACAATGCTGGAGGCCTCGAGGGTAGACCACGCCAAAATTATAACTTCTCCCCTACAATTGCAGATGACGCACGCCACCTACCGTAGCCTAACCTTTTTGGGATAACATGAAGTGTTTGTAATTTGTATTCAGCTTTGTTCGGCACCAATAGTGAGGACTCCACCGAGACCGAGCGGTATCTAGAGAGGACCACTAGTAGGAAAAGGCCTACTGCTGGCGGACAGAAAATCCGCTGGCGTGCATCATGTTTGCACGCTAGTAGTAGTGGTGAGCTATCGCTGGCGTACATGGTATGTCCGCCAGTGGTAAATTATTAGAAATTAAAAAAAAACCAATTTAGTTAATACATTTGTTTTTGCGAAAAGGTCCCCAAAAAAGAACAATAACAATCGGGTCCCTCCAATCAATCCCCTATCTTTCCCCACCCCTACCGCCGCCGTAGCTCGCCGGGCCAGCCCAGCCTACCACAGAGAGCGAGGCGCAGGAGGCTGGGAGCTCACCATGGCCGTAGACATACATGGGCTGGGCGTAGAAGTCGGATGTGGTCGTTGTCGCAGCCCCGTGACGATGTGGTCGTTGCTGTAGCCCCGGCCGTGTTGACGTCCTCAGTCTCGCGACCCTAAGTCGATGTTGTCGCTGCCATATGCCAGGCAAACTTCAATACAAAGAGAGCAAAAGTTAGTGATGGTGTTTTCATTGCGCTACTAATTAACTTCAGTAGATACAAAATCTGAAGTAGCAGTTTATCCAAATGAGCAGTAGCAAATATGCTACGCTCATACAGTTTTAAGTTTAAGTTTTCAGTGTACAGTTTAATTTTACTCGTTAGAAGCTGGGACAAACCAAAGGCCACACTCTCTAGATTATTCAGGTTAGGACAACAGTATTCCAAGAAAATCATGCAAACTACACTCGGGCTATGGATTACACATTTAAAGTAGACACAAGAGTAGCAGAAACAATCGAAACAAGGTAAGAACTGCACCTCCTCGGAGAAATAGGTGCCATTAGCTCTTTTAATTGCTATATCAATCGACAAACATAGAAACAATCGAAACAAGGTACAACTAATGCTTCTGCAACACATAAAGCATAAACAATCGAAACAACCTATCTTGCTGTGTCTAAGATAGGTGTTGTTGGCTAGAGCATGATGCATACCAAAAATGCTCCTGCTAGCAAACTGGTAAGATGCCTACAATCCCATCGTTTCTACCAAATGTCAACCCTGATAACTGACAACCTACTAATCTGGAAACAATTAAGACAGTATGTACATAAACCTTAACACAACTCAAAGTGGAAGAGCAATCTGTCTGGCAGAACACATAATAAAAAAAAAACTAGTCCCTAATCCAAGGTAGATTGAACTCTAAGTTGGCAGAAATAAAATTGCTACTCATCCACTGCATGTGGTTCTGAAATGCTAAATTGACCTGCGTTCATTTTTCCCGTTCCACTTGTTCTAAAAAACTAGTAGTATGAGCAATAAGAATGTCCCTGCCTTGTACTGAATCAAAACATATCTAGTCGCATTAGCTGCAAACTGAAATAGCTGTGGCATCTTACAATCGTTTCAAACAGGATACCATATCGCGCACACACAGGAGACGAACGAAAGCACACATACCTGCTGAAACGAGAGGACGTCGGAGCGGAACCTCATCCGCCTTCCGCGGCATCTCTAGCCTACGGCAGCTCGGGGTCGTGGAAGCTCGGGGTCGTGGCAGCTCAGGGTCGTGGAAGACAGCCTGCGGCAGCACGCCCTACGGCCGAAATCGAGGTGGAGCACGGCGGCGTGGGCTCGCCGGTGAACGGCTCGGAGATGCCCTACGGCCACGCACGAGTGAACGTCATCCGCTGGCCTCCGAGCTAGATCGAGGTATAGGACGGAGGCGTGGGCTCGCCGGTCCTGCTCCTCGTGCCTCCCCTTGTAGGACGGACGGCGTCTCCCTTGCTTATCTGCAGGCAGCAGGGGCAGGAGCATGAGGAAGATGGGGAGGTGGTCGACCAAGATTTGGTGGTGGTAGAGAGATGAGGCAGTGAGAGAGGGAGCACGTACCAGGAGGTCGACGGCTGCAGAGGAGGGCTTGGCGAAGAAGGGTTGCCGCCGTCGTCCAGCGCCCTCCCAGCACCCTCGGACACGTGCGCGACGCGGTACGGCGAGCTCGACGTAGCGCATCGCATCATACTAGCGATGCAAGCGCGCGCCTGTGAGCAGGCTGGCCGGGACGCCGTGGTTTGGCGCGCCGCCGCCGCTCTCTCGTACATGTGGAGCGAACCGAACAGGAATGGGGGAGAGGTAGTGAGGGTTAGGGTTCGGTTCTGGGTAGGTTTTCTGTTGGCTAGGACAAACAGCAACCGTCGAATTAGATCGGACGGCTCCGACGAGGCCAGGTGCGATGGCTGGGCCTAGCTAGGCCTATATCGGCCCAGTTCAGCCTGTTGGCTGACCATCTAATTTTTCTGTTCTGTTATTTATTTTCAGAAAAATAGAAAAGGGATTTTGTGAAGCAAGTGCAAAACATATGATGCAAAATGGCACCCAAAATTATTCACACAAATTAGTCCATATGTTATGGATAATCCCCACAAAATTATTCACACAAAATTAAAGCTGCATGTGCATGAGGAGGACTTTTCATCAGAATTCACCACCGTTTTGTTTTGTGTTTTTGTTTTCCTTTATCTTTTCAAGTACTTTTTGCATTTCAAAACACATTTCAAACACATGTGTGTATTTAAAAAAATCAAATACTTGAGTGCGCATTTCAAAACAGATTATAGACCGTAGTTTTTCCCGCCTTTTTCTCCCGCCATTATATCTTGGTATATGAAGGCAATGGTGTGCATTTTAAATAGGTGAATCTTTGTAGAGGAAGCAATGGTTCCAATGGTGTGTGATACGTCCATTTTGCATATCATAATTTACTGCTATTCATTGATATATTCATATTTGGATGATATATTTATGTTATTTTATCTTGTTTTGCATGTTTGATGATTATTGGAGAATTAACTGCCGGAGTCAGGATTCAGCTGAAAAAAGCATCGTCAAGACACCCTATTTCTGAAGATCAACAATTCACGGAAAATATACAGATGTTCCTATTTTGTCAGATGCCGGAGCTAGCCAAAAGGGGAGGCTGAGATGGGCCACGAGGGGCCCACACCACCCCACGGCGCGGCCCCCTCTGCCGCGCCGTGGCATGGTGTGGCCACCCTGGCCCACCTCTGACGCTCCCCCTTCGCGTATTTCATCCCCCAGAAACCCTAAGACGGGGGGAGTCATCGAAGAAATATTTCGCCGCCTCCACGAGGCGGAAACCACAGAGAGAGAAAAAGCTCTCCGGCAGGCAGAAATCTGCCGGGGAAATTCCTTCCCGGAAGGGGGAAATCATCGCCATCGTCATCGTCATCACGCAGGACTTCATCGGGATCATCATCATCATCATCTCCACCACTGTCACCATCATCTCCACCGCTCCACTCCGTTCCGCTGTAACATCTAGGGTTATAATTTGTGTAGTTCATAGGGGAAACTTTCCCGGTGTTGATTTCTACTTGTGGTTGATGCTATTAAGTTTTATCGGTGAATTGAATTATATGTCAAGATTGTTATTCATCATTATATCACTTCTGATCATGATCCATATGATGTCTTGTGAGTAGTTCGTTCAGTTCTCTTGAGGACATGGGAGAAGTCATGCTGTTAGTAGTGGAACTATGTTGAGTAATATTTAATGGTTTGATATTTAAGTTGTGGTGTTATTCTTCTAGTGGTGTCATGTGAATGTCGACTACATGACACTTCACCTTTATGGACCTAGAGGAATGCATTTTGTATCCGGCTACTAATTGTAGGGTTACCGGAGTGACAGAAACCTAAACCCCCGTTAGTAAACCGGTGCATGAGAGAGTGTAGGATCTCAGAGTTTAAGGCTATGGTTAGATTTATCTTAATTACTTCCTTGTAACGCGGATGCTTGTAAGGGGTTTAATCACAAGTATGTATTAGTCCAAGTTAGGGCAGTGCATTAGCATAGATTCACACACACAACACTTATCAAAACAATAAAGATTAATCAGCTGTAGGAAGCGAAAGTACTTGACGAAATTCCCGTGTGTCCTCAAGAACATTTTGGCATCATAAGTAAACCAACCGGCTTATCCTTTGCTCTAAAAAGGATTGGGACACTTGCTGCAATTATTATTATTGTCTTTTATTTACACGTATTTTATTTATCTACAATATCAAAAACTCCTAAAAACTTGTCTGCTAGTATTTACAGTGATTTCTCGATCAAAACTATTTGTCAACACCTTTTGCTCCTCGTTGGGTTCGACACTCTTATTTATCGAAAGTACTACGATACATCCCCTAATCTTGTGGGTCATCAAGACTATTTTCTGACGCCGTTGCCGGGGAGTGGAGTGCTATTGGTAAGTGGAATTGGTAAGGGAAACATTTATTGTAACTGCTGTTTTTATTTCTGCTCGCTGCTTTATTTTATTATGGAGAGATCTTCATTCGAATCCCTATTTGGGAACACTACTGCCACTGCTAAGCTAGTAGATGAACCGCCGCCTGCTGAATTAGATCCATTTAAAATACCTATGAAAATTGTTGAACGTGTTATGGATAACCGCTATGTTGGAGATGGAACCATCCATCCTGGTGATCATTTACTATTTATACATGAATTATGTCGTGGTGGGATCACGGCAGATGCCATAGGTATGGCTAAGATGGGGCCGAATGGTCGTTGGGGGAATCCGGGGAGGGTTTATGCACTCAAGAAGTGCACACGCAAGAACACGCAAGAACACGAACGAAGAACCAAGAAAGCAAGAACACAAAGCACACCACGATGTACCCTGCTTCGGGGCCCTCTTGTGGAGGTAACACCCCTACTGCAGCACTATCCTACTCGTGTATAGCTCAAAGTGACAAGTACAAGCTGCTCCTCGAGCTGTATGATGCTACAATGGTGAGAACTTGAGGTAAAAGATGGAGCTAGACGGGAGGAAGAAGGCACTCCGAGCTGAATCCGAGGTGTTTCCGGGGTGTTCCGAGCTTCCTCTCTCTCTTTCTTTCTCTCTTGATCAACTAGTTCCAGCGCGGGGGGGGGGGGGTCTCTCTAGCAGGAGGGGGGTGAAGCCCACTATATAGGCCAGCCGGGTTACCATTGTGCCCCTCGCCGAACACTGTTGCCATGCCTCTGCAACGGTCACCACCGTACCACCGTACCTCGGTCAGGGACAAGACGTGGCTTGCCCATCTCCTGTAGCCTAACGGCAGAACTAGCATGTCCCCTCTGACCGAGACAGGACGTGGCCTGGCAGAGCTACCTCGTAGCCTTTTCCCAGATCCCGCGTGGTCAGCGGTCAGAGACGTGCAGGCCCGCCGAACCCGGAGCACGCCTCTGCCAGGCTCCTTGACAGACGCTCCCGTGTCAGGCGCTCTTGTACCCGGCTGGAAGTGACAGGAGCATTGACTCCTGCCCGACCTACAGCCCATCACCTCGGTTAGCTCGGCACGGATGTGACGGGCTCCGTACCTCGGGTCTTGCGCTTAATATCTTTTACCAGGTCGGATCTTACTTCCTCCCCACAGCTTCTCCTGCACTCACAACACAAACCACTGCACTGAGGTAGTTAGGTCGGCTGAACATAGCTCGGACAGTGAACCTCGGCCCTGGCCAACTGTATACTCGGACCCCTCTGGGCCAAGATAGGTCGGCCTGTATTCTCCAGGTCAAGATGAAGCTCGGACCTTCCCAGGCCCAAACAGGTCGGCCCTTTCCGTACCTCGGCACAACTTCGAACTCCACCTTATGCCAAGCCTTGACCCTACCCGGGGATACTCCCCCGACATTAGTCCCCGAAGCTGGTGCGGTCCTACGACCTCGGACGGAGGGCCGTAGCAGGTTCAAAACAAGCAAGACACCACCTCCTAAACCGACCTCCAACATAGTTACGCCGAGGTACTTCCCACATACCACCATCCAATCCGAGGTAGATATGCAAACTGAACTCTCCGAGCTATCTGACTCAGCACAATCTTGCCTCAAGATTTTCCGAGGCACGTGGCGAAGAATCTCTGCCCGGGCTTCGGAATCCGGACCTCTGAAAGACAGGTTCTGACCACACGCCGCCCTCGTCAGCCGGACCCACCGAACAGCGCACCTGCGCACTCAAGTACTTGACCGCCCCCGACCCCTCGATTCTCGCGCTGACCAGCGCAGGAAATCCGGGTGGGCGGTTGCCACTCTGCGGCCCACGATGTGGCCGATCGTGCGGCCACAAACCGCGTAACCGTGCGCCCACCCGCACACGATCCCGCGCCTTCCCGATAACCGCGCGGTAGTGGTGCAGTTAATGCGTGCAGTTACCGCACGCGGCTATAAGTAGGGCCCCACGGGTAACTTCACCATCTTCTTCCTCCATCGCCCATTGCTCCGCGCCCACTGCACCGTGCCCTCTGTCTCCATCGCCGCCGTCGAGCACTCGCCGCTGCAACCTCGCCGTCTCGAAGAATCTCGCCGGAACGCGCACCGCGCCTTGCGCCGCCACTCCATCGTCGATCTTTCCCCGATCCTCAAGTACCTCACCGGTGAGTTCCTTATCTCCCCTCCGTTGCCGTAGCCATGAACGGTTCATCCTTCGATGAACTCGAGGATCTGGATGAATATGATGAACTTGAGGAACCCGATGCTCTATCTTTGCACTCTCTTAGCCATTTTTAGATCTCCTCTAGACTTGTACCAGATGCATCCGTAGCACTGCCCTTTCAGTTTTGCCCCTGGATGAACTTGATTTTATTTCCATTTTTGCTCATCGGTAGATCTTTGCTAGCACTCGCCATGGTAGAAACATGTTTCCCGCCTAAAACTCTTTAGCTCGGCTGTTTTGACTGATCCGAGGTATTTTACCCCGGCTATCCTGAACTGTCCGAGGTACTTACCCCGGTTGAACCTCCCTTTTCTGCAGGAAAGTGCCAACATGTCGGCAATTGCCAGCGAGAGAGGTGGATGGGATGGCTCGGACGTCACCGACGACGATATTAAATGGCTCAAAGAAACTCATCGAATCCCAGCCGAACTGCTGTATCGGCTTCACACTGGGGACGGCGAACCGATCGCCAACCCCGGCGAGAAAGTGGTGTTTGTCTCTCACTTCGAGCGCGGATTCGGACTTCCGGCCAGCAAGTTCTTTCGAGAATTTCTGAAGTTCTTCGGCTTGCAGCCGCACCACCTCCCAGCTAACTCCATACTACAGCTGTCGTGCTACGCAGCTTTCTCTGAAGGATACTCGGCCTCTGGCCGAGCGTTGAGGGCTGGGCCAAGTACTTCCAGCTGAAGAAACAGAGCATCCCCAACAAGGAGGTCGTGAACAAGGATATGACTGCCTGTGGTGCGGCCGCTATCTCACCCCGGCTGGGCTCCGAGTTCCCACGGATCAAAGGCCTGGAGAGCTGCAAGAAGTGGAATCGATCCTTTTTCTATGTGAGGAACCCCGATACTGCGACCTCATCAACCTCCCGGACTTCCAGCTCGGCCCTCCCACTGCACAACTCAATTGGGATTTCAACCCGGAGGACGCCTACGCCGAGGTTCAAGAGATCCATGAATACATGCTGGATCTCAAGAAAAGAGGGTGGGGTTCCGATGACATCCTCCGGACTTTTGTGGATCGAAGAGTCAGCCCCCTTCAACAACGAGCCCATAAGATCTGCCATATGGAAGGTCTACTCGATCCTACCGGATCAGCAGCAAGGCGCTCTCCAAGGCCTCAGTTTGGCGCCGGGTCAAAGCCGTTGCCCAGACTGAGATGGACGAGGAGTGGACATGGGGCGTGGAGCCTCACAACAGAGAAAATCTTCCGGAGCAAGTGAGTACTTACTAAATTTCCGAGCTTACGCTCCGGTCTTGCACACCTCGGTTGCTTCTTAACTCAATTCTTTTTTGCCACTCCTGCAGCGGTTCGCCCGGCAGCTGATCGAGGACGGCCCGGAGCCGTCGAACTGGGCTCCTGCCCGCCTCGCCCTGGAAGGTTCAGAGACTGAAGACCCGGACAACGAGGATCACCTTCCGATCCCTAAGGCCGTTCCGAGGTCCGCCCCAAAGACTGGCTCCTCCAACCCGGGTAAGAAACAAGTTCCCAGTTCCATCAGAGACTGGTCTGACGACGATGATGACGATGACGATTGCCAAATTCTGGAACCTGTCAACGTTATTCCCATTTCATATGCTCCTCCAACATATAAGAACTTTCATCCAGCGTCTGCAGCTTCCCGGAAGCGCCCAGGACCTGGTACCTCGGATGCCGAGGCTTCCAAGACCTCGGAGACTGCAGCGCCCAAAGCCAAGCGTGCCAAGAAGACCTCGGCGCGGCGCAAGAAACGAGGTCCCGTGGAGGAAGATGCGTAAGTGACCTTTGCTCCTCCTTACTTCTCACGCTGCTCCAAGGTTAAGCTTTTTACACTCTAACTTAATCTTTCTCTTTCGTCTAGCCCGGCTCGGCAGGTCAAACAGAGCCATAGCTCGATACACTCACCACTGCCTCCAGTGGTTGAAGCCCAGACAACCGAGGTCGAGGTTAACCTCGGCAGCCCCGCCAGAGCCTCTCCTCCAGGACCGTCCATTGACCTCACCAGCCCGGAGAAGACCATTCCTCCCCGGCGCGCGTCTCCTCCGCCGAACTTCCACCGCCGAGCTCTGCTCCCCGCCGAGATCAGACTCCTCCACCTCCTCAGAAGGATGCGGAACAGACGCGCCAAGACTCCGGTTAAAGCTGCAGGAGCCTCGGCTGTCCCCCAAGTCTCAAGCTGCGCGCAACCAGCAGCAACAGCAGCAAAAGAAGAAACAACAACAACAACTGCAGAAGCAAAAGCTCCAGCAGCAGCAGAAAGATTCAGCTCAAAACGTTGAGCCCCCCAAACAGCCACAGCAAACTCCGATGCCGCCACCGTCATCAGGCCCCTTGACTGCGAGCACCCAACTGGTGCCGCATGTTCCCGCTTCTGCGCCGAGGTCCACCTTGACCAAGGCCGCGCCCTCGAGCTCTCAGGTCGCCACCTCCCGAGCTTTATTCGCTGCTACTACCCAGCCGGACATCAGCAGCTGGGAGGTCGGGCAACTCCGGACCAAGAGCGGGAACAGCCTAGGCTCGGAGAAGCACTATGACATGGACTGGAACTCGGCTGACACTGTCGAGGTCTCCTCCAACCCGAGCTCTGAGCATCAAGTTGGACCCAGCGCCGTGCTCCAATCTATCTATAACATGCAGACTGCAGTCCTTGATTGCAGCAAGAAGGCCTCGGTAAGTTTCTTTACACAGCTCTCTTTCTTCCTTTGAAATCAAATGACAAACATACACTATTCCCAGTCCCCGAGATTCGGGTTGAGCAATTGACACTCCACCGAGTTAAAATTGCTCGGCTTGAATCTCAAAAACTTGTCATTTCTCCCATGCTGAGTCCCCGAGGCCAATGCCAAGTCCCCGGGACTCAATTGGGCCTCGGGTGCTAGAAATACCTCGGATTTATCCGAACTGATCTCTCTCTTTTTTCAGGAATGCAACAATGCTCGGACAAAGGTCTTCAAGAACCTCCTGCTGGATCACAACAGGCTGAAGAAGTCTCACCGGACTCTTCTATCCGCTAAGGAGCAGAGCGACAAGGATTACGCCTCCAAGTTGAAGACAGCCGAGGATGAAATAGCTCGGCTGCAACAAGAGCTGAACCGGGCTAATGAAGCCAAGACTGCTGCGGAGGACGCTATGAAGGTTAAGGACCAGGCCGCCGAACAGCAGCAAAATCTTGCCAAGACCCTGGAGAGCCGTGCCACCTCGGCCGAAGCCGAACTTACCGCCCTCCGAGCTATCTCGAAAAGCTGGTTGTCCGAGCTCGCTCGGATTAATCATCAAATGGACAGTAAGTTCCTTCTCACCTTTTCCTTATTTTCTGCCGACCTACATCCCGTGCCACCGTATGCCTTATTTCAGCGACAGCCTTTTTGTCCTCTTCAGAAAACTTCGAGCACTCCAAGGACAAGGCTATCCGCGAAGTTCAAGCAGCTCGGGCAAAGAGGGCTGAGACAGAAACTCTCAGCGACAGCTGGGACATCCAGGACCACCTTGTCGCCCTTAATGCTCGGATCAGGCCGCTCCGAGCCATTGGAACTAAACTTGTTGATGCTGCATCGAGGTCCACCGTGCCCTCTGGCCCAAGGTCAAGACTCCCACTTGCATCGACGAGCTCGCCACGAAGCTGAAAGGAGCCGAGGCTAGACTTCGGGAGTGGAGATGCTCGTCAGCTCGGGCTGGAGCGGACAAGGCCTGGTGTTCGTGCTGTCTGGTATGAGATGTTGAGATCCACACTGTTACCTCCCTGCGCAGGGGCTCTCCTTGGAACTCCACCCGGATGGCATTGCGAAACGCCAAGCAGCAGCCGACCGCTTTGCTAGTTACGCAAACACCCGGACCTTTGATGACGGGCGCCTCTACTCTGAGGACGAAGAGAGCTCGGACGAGGAAGCAGCGTCTGGTGAAGAAAGTTCTGAAGGCGAGGACATTGACTTTGAAGAGCCAGAGAGCTCCAAGGGCAAGGCGGCAAAACAACCGAGGTGGCTGAAGGCTCTGATGATGACTTCAGCTTCGACGAACCTCCGAACTCCAAGGGCAAGTCCGGCAAAGCTGTAGCCACCGAGGTGATTTCCTCCGACGTGACGGACACCCCGGCAACAACTCCCACAACCGAGGTTGCTTCCGCGACCGAGGTTGCTGCGCCCGAGGCTCCCACTGCACCACTTCTGCGACCGAGGTCTCTGGTTCCGAGGCCTGAATTTATCTTAAGCAAAACATTAAATCCCCGGTATGCCGGGTGCAGATGTAACAGACCTTAAGTAGTTTGCTTTGCTACCATTACTTTTAACTTGCTATCCGAACCAAGCTTTTCTAAGAATTATGCCGAACCCTTTTGGAACGAGTCCCCGAGTTCACTTTCGTGTTTACTATATCTGGCATTCTTTGCTCTTGTCTACCATTTAGGCGTTCGACAGTCGAGTCACAAGATTGTTGTTTATAGCATACAGTACTTAGCAAATCTCGAAGTGTGTTTCAAAACCATCCGACATAAACGAAAGGTAAAGACAGGGGTTAGTAAACGACACATGCCGAACTATATTTTTGGACCGAGTCCCCGAGTTCATTTTCATGTCTCCCACGTTTTTTCATCTTTGCTCTTGACTACCATTTAGGCAGATGCCAGTCGAGTCACAAGATTAGTTACACAGCATACATTACTTGAAGTTTGAGACGAGGTTCAAAATAGTTCGGCATATGAACGAAACTGACAAACAGAAATAAAACACAAGCACAAGAGCGAGGCAGTCCCCGAGCTTCAACCTCGGAGTGCCGACATTTTATTAAGGATTAACCGAGGTACATACATTGCGCCTTTCATGAGTAGAAAGGTCGGAGTAGAGCTACGTTCCATGGTCGCCTGACCTCTGATCCGGGGTTGTCCAGCCCATCTTCCCTTGGTTCCTGCGCATCTATTAGATAGTAGGAATCATTGAGCAGAGCTCGGGTCACAATGAACGGTCCCTCCCATGGAGGTGACAACTTGTGCCGGCCTTTCTTGCGCTGCACCAACCTCAGCACCAAATCTCCCTCGTGAAACACACGAGGGTTGATACTCCGGCTATGATAACGTCGGAGACCTTGTTGGTATATTGCTGACCGAGATGAGGCCAACTCTCTTGCTTCCTCAAGCAGATCTACTGCATCCTCCCGAGCCTCTTTTGCCTCGGCTCAGTGTACATTGCCACTCTGGGCGCATCATACTCGATGTCAGTGGGTAGCATAGCTTCTGCCCCATAGACCATAAAAAATGGCGTATAGCCAGTTGATCGATTTGGCGTGGTCCTTAGACCCCACAGTACTGCTGGTATCTCATCTATCCAACACCCCGGCGTTTTCAGCAGTGGTTCAATGAGCCGAGCCTTGATGCCGGCCAACACTAGAGCATTTGATCTTTCCACTTGTCCATTAGACTCCGGGTGTGCCACCGAGGCTATGTCCAGCCGGATTCCCTTGTTCATGCAAAACCGAGCGAACTCTCCAACAGCAAAGTTTGTGCCGTTGTCCGAGATAATGCTATGGGGGTAGCCATATCGCAGAATAATCTCCTTCAAGAAAGTCACTGCTGAATGACCATCCAACTTCCGGATTGGTTTCACCTCGATCCACTTGGTGAACTTGTCCACCATCACCAATATGTGCGTCATGTTACCTCGGGCTGGTTTGAACTCTCCCACCATATCCAAACACCATACCGCAAACGGCCAAGTGATAGGAATTGTTTTGAGCGCCGAGGCTGGCATATGCGTTTGCTTGGCAAACCTTTGGCATCCTTCACATCTCCGGACTATGGCCTCTGCATCAGCAAGAGCAGTGGGCCAATAGAACCCATGCCTGAACACCTTGGCCACCAGAGCTCTTGTGCTGCAATGATGACCACACTCTCCTTGGTGGATCTCCAAAAGCATCTCCTTGCCTTCAGCTGGCTCGACACACCGTTGCAACACCTCGGTTACGCTTCTTTTATAGAGCTCCTTGTTGATGATGGTGTACGCCTTGGCCCTCCTTTGAATTCTCCTAGCCTCGGTTGTGTCACTTGGCATGCTTCCCTCCGTTATGAACTTCATGATTTGCTCCGCCCACTCCGGCACCGGGTGCAAAGGAAAAAGTTCCTCGTCCACCTCCATTGGCTCGGCCACCATAATCTCCTCCATTATTTCCTCCACCATCCTGCGACCAGTCCCCGAGTCTTGATGAGCAGTCCCCGAGGTTCGGTGCGCAGTCCCCGAGCTCTGCCACGCAGTCCCCGGGTCCGACCAAACGCACCCGACGTCTACCTCCATTGGAACAGGTCCGGGCTCTTGCTCCGCCGGGATGAAAATAGATTCGGATTCAGGAGAAGGTTTGATTGAAGGAGTTCTCAAGTGATTCAGGGCTACCCCTGGTGGTACTGCCTCTTTCGATGAACCGAGCTTTGACAACACGTCGGCAGCATCATTTTCTGCCCGAGGTATATGCCTGTACTCACACCCTTCAAAGAACCCGGATATCTTTTGCACATGGAACCGATATAACGCCATGTTGGCATCCAGAGCATCCCAAGTTCCAGAAGATTGTTGCACCACCAGGTCGGAATCGCCGAAGCACTCTACACGCCGGATACCGATCTCCTTTGCCACCTTGAGGCCATGGATTAAGGCCTCATACTCCGCCACATTGTTTGATGCTGAGAAATGAATCTGCAGCACGTACTTCAGCTGATCTCGCTTTGGCGAGGTGAGGACTATTCCAGCCCCCAGCCCGATCTTTGTCTTGGACCCATCAAAATGCATTTTCCAATAATTATAGTCCGGCCTGGGTGGCTCATACTGCATCTCGGCCCAATCACAAAAGAAGTCCGGCAACGCCTGGGATTTAATTGCGTCTCTTCTCTCATAATGTGGTGCATATGGAGACACCTCAATCGCCCATTTGGCAACTCGGCCAGTTGCATCTTTGCACCCGATGATCTCCGAGATTGGAGCTTCGCACACCACCGTCATGGGATGCTCCTGGAAATAATGCTTCAACTTCTTGACCGCCAGGTAGACACCATACGTCATCTTCTGGTAGTGAGGATAGTTCTGCTTCGAGGTAGAGATCACCTCGCTCAAGTAATACACCGGTCTCTGCACCGACCTGCCACCTTCTTCGCGCTCCACCACCACTGCCACACTTACAACTCGGTTTGTGGCCGCAATGTAAAGTAACATCGGCTCATTGTGCAATGGTGACGCCAACACCGGGGCAGTGGACAACATCTTTTTCAGCTCACCGAACGCCACGTCGGCCTGCGGGGTCCATGTAAACCCGGTACTTTTCTTCATGAGCTGGTACAAAGGCAAGGCTTTTTCTCCTAGCCGAGCTACAAATCGGCTCAACGAGGCTAGGCACCCTGTGAACTTCTGCACATCTTTCAAACACTTCGGTAACTTCATGCTCTCAATAGCTCGGATTTGGCCGGGTTAACCTCG
This sequence comes from Poa pratensis, assembly GCA_947311845.1. Classification (NCBI taxonomy): domain Eukaryota; kingdom Viridiplantae; phylum Streptophyta; class Magnoliopsida; order Poales; family Poaceae; genus Poa; species Poa pratensis. The sequence goes on along the minus strand of CAMZMU010000074.1, from coordinate 130,887,687 downwards.
ATACCTCGGCTAGACACCAGGAATCCGAGCAACTTTCCAGCCGGGACACCAAAGGTGCACTTGTCCGGGTTAAGCTTCAACCGATACTTTCTCAAATTCACAAATGTCTCCTCGAGATCCTCGAGGAGAGTACGTTTCTCCTTAGTTTTGATGACAATATCATCGACATACACTTGCACATTTTTGCCCATCTGAGAGTGCAGGCATTTCTGCATACACCTCTGATAAGTTGCCCCGGCATTTCTCAGACCAAAACACATGACACGATAGCAATACGCCCCATACGGGGTAATAAAAGCAGTCTTTATTTGATCCTTTGGGTTCAATGGTATCTGGTGAAAACCAGAGTACGCATCAATAAAAGACAACAGTTCACAACCAGCAGTGGAATCGATCACTTGATCAATCCGAGGTAATGGAAATGGATCTTTCGGGCACGCCTTGTTGAGGTTAGTGAAGTCAATGCACATGCGCCACACCTTGACCACGGCTGGCTCGTCTTTCTTCTTTTCCACCAAGACCGGATTGGATATCCAGTCCGGATGCAGCACCTCCATAATGAACCCGGCTGCAAGCAACTTAGCCAGCTCGTCCAGCACCACTTGTCTCGGTCGTCTGAGAGACGACGGGTCGGTTGCCTCACCGGTTTCACCTCTGGCCTAACAAATAAAGAGTGCTCTGCCAACTCCCTCGGAACACCAGGCAGGTCCTTAGCCGACCATGCAAAGATATCCCGATTCTCACGGAGGAAGTGACAGAGCTCGCCTTCCTATTTCTCGCCCAGCCCGGTCCCAATGATGGCCATATGCTCTGGGTGCTCCGGGTCAATGGGGATCTTCTTGGTCTCCTTGGGCACCTCGAACGCCGCAGTTGAGTCCGGGCTCATCAGTCCGGACAGGCCGAGCTGTGTTGACTGCGCCATTGCCACCACTTGATGCAGCTTCTTTTTCTCAGCTGCGATCACCAAAGACTCGGCCAGATTAGACCCCGCCGAGGCACACTGAATGGCTCGCTTGTAGTCACCCGAGATGGATATGATCCCATTAGGCCCTGGCATTTTCATCTTCAGGTATGCAACATGGGTGGAAATCATGAACTTGGCCAGAGCTGGCCTTCCAAGCAATGCATGGTATGCACTCTCCAAGTCCACCACCTCGAACTCGATACTCTCAACTCGGCAATTGTCCTTGGTTCCAAATGCTACATCCACCCATATCTTGCCCATGGGTGCACAGGAAACGCCAGGCACAATCCCATGAAAAGTACAACTGCTTGGCATCAACTGATTAGGCGATATGCCCAATTTCACCATTGTGTCTCGGTACATGATGTTGATGGCACTGCCATTGTCCACCAGAACTCGGGTGAACCTCACATTGTTGGTAGGCCCACACAACGTTGGATCTACCACCAGGGCATACTTTCCAGGGCTCGGCATGATCCGAGGTGTGTCCTTTCTGCTCCAAGTGATCTCCTGCTCAGACCAGTTCATATAGGTCGGCACCACCGGCATTACTGCATTCACCTCCATGGCACGCCTCTGCACGCTCTTCTTGTCAGTTGGCTCGGTCACAAAGACCACATAGCTCGCATGAACCTCTCTATAGTCATTTCCGGGGTATTCATACTGCTGACTTGGTCCGGCACCATTGTTGTTGTTACCTCGGACATTCACAACATTCACGGGTCTTGCTGCTGCAGGCCTCGGAAGAGGTGCAGTGGTTATCGGGGTAACATTTGCTCCGGACAGATTAGGGTGGGACCTCGGCTGAAATCTCTGAGGTGGTGGTCCTGCTCTGATTCCTCCGGCCTTGCCCCTTCTTCTCTGATTCTGCGGTTCCAGCTGCACTGCCGGGTTGAATGGTTGGCTGGCTTGCGCGGGTCGGTCGTATGGTAACAGCACGGACCATCTATCATTGATTCATAGGTCATGGGTGGCTCCGGGTTCGGACTAAATGCCGGACCATTGATTTTTGGCCTCTGGACACCTCCAGCTCCGGGCTGATCCGGGTTCACCGCTGCAACTTGGTTCGAGGTGTATGGATAGTCCGGCTCCCTCCTCTTCTGTCCGAACTCCTGACGGTCATTACACCTTGGTCCGAGCCGGTTGTTTATTGGCTCCCTCCTTCTGTTACGTGCTCCTGCCTCTGCTGCTGGCTGCATCGGATCACCCAGGCATAAGAATCTGCAACCCGGATTGTTTCTGCTAGGGATCTCGGCATATCTCTCTGGAGCCTCTGCCACAGCATGCTGCCATGTCGACAACCATCTGCAAACCAGGAAATGGCCTGTGCCTCTACCACTCCTTCACAGGAATTCCGAACATTGCTCCACCGAGTTAAGAATTCTCGGTCAGTTTCATGATCATCTTGCTTACATGCCGCCAGGAGCTGAGGTCGGTTTGGCCTCTTGTATGTACTAGCAAAGTTGCTGTTAAACGCCAGCTCCAAGTCTATCCAGGAGTTGATACTATACTCCGGCAAATTATTCAGCCAGATCCGAGCTGGACCTTCCAACATGTGCGGGAGATACCGGACCGCCCATCGGCGATTGCCCCCCGCAATGTGCACCGAGGATACATAATCTGTCAGCCAATCTTGTGGCTTGGTGCTCCCATTGTATGGCTTGGTGTTCCGACCTAACTGGAACTGAGATACTGGTGGTGGTGGCTCCTTCATGATCCGAGGTCCAAAACACGCCGGACCAGGAGGGCCTTCCTCCTCCAGTTGCTCAGACAAGTAGATTCTATCCAGCTTGTTACGGACATCGCCTGGAGCTAACATCCGACCTCCTATCCGAGGTCCCAACGCCCCATCCACTCTGTGGTATCCAGCTCGCGCCATGGCCGAGTCTCCATCATCATATCGGTCATCGCCTTGACCGACGTTCTGAGGTTGCTGAACATACTCCGGCTCTCGCTGATATTGCCCCTGCTGCCGGGTTGTTGCTGATACCTCGGGGGCGGAGGTGGTTTACCTCGGCCAGCCGATGCTGCTTGCCGCCATTCTGATTTCCCTGACCGGAGTTACCCTTAGCTCGGCTTGCATTGCCTGGGCCGGGGTTTCCCTTAGCTCGGCTAGCATTGCCCTGGCCCACCTTCTGCTTTGCTGCTAAGACTGGATCATACATCTGCAGCTGCTTGTTCTGACCCGAGGTGACACTCCGGGCTCGATCGGCTCCTCCGACGAGTGGAGACGAGGCTTGCCCCTTGGACACCTGACTAACTGGCCTAGCTGAATAAACCATCTCTGAATCACCAGCCCCGGCATATGCTCTGCGGAGAGCCTCATTCTGCTGGTTAGCCACATACACTAACTCATTGACTCGCTTCTGCTGCGCACGCCATGCATCTCCAGTAACCCGGATAGCTCGGCCCTGCCTGCCTCGGCAGCTCTGAGGTTCTTAGCAGGGGAACTATACACCGGCCTTCCAGTCGACACGCGACTCTCACTCCTAGCCGAGGTGGTAGGTCGAGCCTCCCTGTTTATCTCATCATTGAGCCCCTTGCCTCTCTGCCGCACCTCGGCTCCCCTATGTGTATCAACTGCTACCGGGGTGAAGCCATTCGCTGCATTGTACTCACGCAGATCTCTATTGAACTCATCTCTAGCTGTTATCATTGCTACAGCCTCCTTCTGCAACAGGACACGCTTTGCCTCTAGGTCGGCCACAGTCACTACTATCCACTCCTGGATTTACTGGGTCTGCCAGTGTATCCACTATCTCTACCAGGGTCGCACCTCGGCCCTGCAGCTCTGGGGTGCCAGGCAGTCTTTCTCTAGCCTGGGCTTTGCAGATCTCACCTTAGCAACCTCGGCCGCCTTGGATTGGCTGGCATCTACTTTGCCAGCGGCGTCAACCGGACCTGTCATCATCACCTCCACGCAGCTCTCGGGGCGAGTGATACGCCGACCTAAAGCCGCGAGGAGAGGAGTTTCGTCGTCCACGAGCACCTGCTCCGGGTACCCGCGAACAACCTCGACAGCAACGTATGTGACGAAGCTGCCGAGCATCATGGTGAAGCCGTGCTCGGGGAAGGGCTTGCCGGCGAAACACCCCGCGTTGTCGCTGATGAAGGTGAACTCTCCGATCTTGGCGACAAGCCCGGAAAGAACACGCTCGCCTGAGCCCGTCCGGATGAAAACTCCCTCCAACGCCTCAATCTGCCCCACGGTGGGCGCCAACTGTCGTGGTGGGATCACGGCAGATGCCATAGGTATGGCTAAGATGGGGCCGAATGGTCGTTGGGGGAATCCGGGGAGGGTTTATGCACTCAAGAAGTGCACACGCAAGAACACGCAAGAACACGAACGAAGAACCAAGAAAGCAAGAACACAAAGCACACCACGATGTACCCTGCTTCGGGGCCCTCTTGTGGAGGTAACACCCCTACTGCAGCACTATCCTACTCAGTGTATAGCTCAAAGTGACAAGTACAAGCTGCTCCTCGAGCTGTATGATGCTACAATGGTGAGAACTTGAGGTAAAAGATGGAGCTAGACGGGAGGAAGAAGGCACTCCGAGCTGAATCCGAGGTGTTTCCGGGGTGTTCCGAGCTTCCTCTCTCTCTTCTTTCTCTCTTGATCAACTAGTTCCAGCGCGGGGGGGGGGATCCTCTAGCAGGAGGGGGTGAAGCCCACTATATAGGCCAGCCGGGTTACCATTGTGCCCCTCGCGAACACTGTTGCCATGCCTCTGCAACGGTCACCACCGTACCACCGTACCTCGGTCAGGGACAAGACGTGGCTTGCCCATCTCCTGTAGCCTAACGGCAGAACTAGCATGTCCCCTCTGACCGAGACAGGACGTGGCCTGGCAGAGCTACCTCGTAGCCTTTTCCCAGATCCCGCGTGGTCAGCGGTCAGAGACGTGCAGGCCCGCCGAACCCGGAGCACGCCTCTGCCAGGCTCCTTGACAGACGCTCCCGTGTCAGGCGCTCTTGTACCCGGCTGGAAGTGACAGGAGCATTGACTCCTGCCCGACCTACAGCCCATCACCTCGGTTAGCTCGGCACGGATGTGACGGGCTCCGTACCTCGGGTCTTGCGCTTAATATCTTTTACCAGGTCGGATCTTACTTCCTCCCCACAGCTTCTCCTGCACTCACAACACAAACCACTGCACTGAGGTAGTTAGGTCGGCTGAACATAGCTCGGACAGTGAACCTCGGCCCTGGCCAACAGTATACTCGGACCCCTCTGGGCCAAGATAGGTCGGCCTGTATTCTCCAGGTCAAGATGAAGCTCGGACCTTCCCAGGCCCAAACAGGTCGGCCCTTTCCGTACCTCGGCACAACTTCGAACTCCACCTTATGCCAAGCCTTGACCCTACCCGGGGATACTCCCCTGACAAATTATGCGAGTTGTTCAAGTGTGCAGGTATTACAATGGAAAAAGTCAAGAGGAAGTTATTCTCTATATCATTGAAGGGCCGAGCTGCGGAATGGTATAAGATGCTGAAGAATGGCCGATCTATTGGCTGGGAGGAAATTGTACCTCTCTTTTATTCTAAATTCTATCCTCCTAGTGAGATTCATCAAGATTGGAATCACATATATAATTTTTGGCCTCATGATGGAGAGAGTATTGCCCAAGCGTGGGGGAGATTGAAGTCACTAATGCTCAAATGTCCCATTCATGAGCTTCCAAGTAATATTGTTATCAATAATTTTTATGCAAGGCTTTCTTTTCATGATAAGAATTTATTGGATGCCTCTTGCTCTGGATCATTTACACGTACTGAAGAAAAATTTAAATGGGACCTTCTTTACCGTATTCAGAAAAATACTGAAGGATGGGAGAACGACAAAGGTAGAAAGTCAGGTATAAATTATGATTATGAATGCATTAAATCTTTTATGGAGACTGATGATTTCTGAAATATTAGTGCTGTTTAGTGTCTTGATTCTCAAGTTGTTGCAAATTATTACAAAACTTTTGCCTCTTATCTTGATGTGCCTAAGAAGGATTTGAATAAATATCATGAACCTTATAAAGATAAAACCAATTCGACCATTGGCAGAAGTATTGAAGTTCATACTATTGATCACGTTTTGCTAGAACCTTATATTGAAAAATACCTTTTCCTGTTAAAGTCAAGCAACATTCTCTGATAGCTAGTGTGGTTAATAAAAGTGCGAAGAAACCTTTAGAGCCTGATGAACAAATAACTGTTGAACCTGAAGTAGCAATTATAAAGGATTTGGTAACTGAAAATGTAGATGGAGAACATATTATCTTTTGTGAAGATGCTTCTAATATTGTTTCGCATCCTGGTAAATCTAGGAAAACAAGTGTTCCTGTGCTCTCAGTGAAGATAGGAGAACATTGCTATTATGGTTTATGTGATATTGGTGCAAGTTCTAGTGCTATTCCTTTTGAATTTTATAAAGAAATTATGCATGAAATTAGTCCCTGTGAACTTGAGGATATTGATGTGGTTATTCAACTTGCCAATAGGGGTACTATCTCTCCCATTGGTATTGTGAGAGATGTCGAGATTTTATGCGGTAAAACTAAATATCCTACTGATTTTCTAGTACTTGGTTCTAAATCTAGTAAAACTTGTCCGATTATTTTCGGTAGACCTTTCTTGAATACATGTGGTGCTATTATAGATTGTAAGAAAGAGAAAATTTACGCTAAATTTAATGAAGAATCTTATGAGTTTAATTTCTCTAAGTTTGGTAAGAAACTTTATGAAACTGATTTGTGGCGCACGAAGATGGCCTTGATAACGACGGCGACTCGGTGCGGGGGGAGTTTCAACCCGTTGCGGACACCTTTGACGCCGATGTGGAGGCTGTTGCGCTTGGAAACTTCCTTGCCGCTGATACTGATGACGTCGCCGACGACGAGGATGCTGCTGACGCTGGTAGTACTCCCTCATCGGGCACCGTGATACGCTGTGTCACGGATCTGTTCAGCCTGCCGGCTGTGCCGTTGCTGCCCATGCCTCTTCCATCAATGCCACGTGCTCCTGTGGCTCTGCCCGCCCCCGGTCGTCGCAGCAGCAGGCTCGCGGAGAAGCCACAACTCCCAGCGGCTGACAAAGCGTTGCATGTTCTCCTCAAGAAAATGGGAATCGACGTTGGAGAGATGCCCCTGGTGAAGGATAGGAAAGAATTCGCAAACACCTGCAAGTCTTCGCTCTCTGGTTCAGCAATCGACAGGTTAAACACCCTCTTCAAGCTGAACATGCCGTCCATGAGGGCAGTGGATGAAGCATTGATTGGCCTTGCTGGCCCAGGGGGAAGCGATTTCCAGGTCTCCGACGGCGCTGGACATCTCTGCCTGATCCGCTTCCTGGTCTCAGATCGTGTCGCATAGTCGCATTTTGAACGAATGACGATTTATCTTTCAGAGAGACTGGACGGTGTAGGATGATCTGGATCCTGGCGGGGATATTTTTCTCTCGTTTAGTATGCCCTGACCTGTATGACTTTTTCTTTTGGCTTCGGCCGTATCATGTTTGCTTCTACTATATTAATATAAAAGGCAAAACTTTTGCCTCGCTTAAAAAAAAACTGCCGCGGCGGCCTTCTCCTCTGCAGCGGCTGGAATCGTATCATCGAAAGCTGGGTATACGACCAAGGAGGTTTGGGCAGCGCCGACACATGAGCCTGGACCTCCGTTGGCTAATGGAAACAACATCATCTGCCTGTGTTCGACCCTGCCGTTCCCGGGCGCTTTGCGGTATTCGTCTTCATTCAAGATACACACGACATAAAGGCAGTACAGGTCTACTCATCGGATACTGGAGAATGGACTTCCATGGCGAGCGGATGGAGCCCCGGAATCGTGTTGCTTCATGGTGAATCAGGATACGTCTTCTTAAATGGCACTCTCCATTTCACTGCCCATGAAACTGGCGAGGCCACATTGGACCAAGATGGGAATAGAACACGCTTGATAGTTACGGTTGACAGGGGCGGGAATACTTGGAGGACAATTCGAATGCTGCCCAGAGTTTATTTTTCTTTCATTGGGCAGTCTCAGGGACGCTTATGCGGAATGCAGGTAGACCATGGTAATGAATGATTGCCGGATATCAGCTTGGGTTCTCGAGGATTATGCTAGTGGACAGTGGACCTTGAAGCACACTGCCAGCGTCTTGGAACTGTCGGGAAGGCCCTGCGGCAAACCTGGTGAATTTTTCTATAGTTTGGTTGCTATTCATCCAGAATGTAACTTGTTTTTCCTTGCCGGTGGGGTGAAACTGGAAAAGACACTTATGTCGTACGATATGGATTACAAGAAACTGCATGTTATCTGCACTCTTGAAGAATACGATATGCGGACATTTCGGCCTTATGTTCCATGCTTTGCAGAACGGCCGTCAGATGCTCGGTAAGCTGGAGGGCTCCCGTGCCATCATAAAATTGAGCTGCTGTGTGGAGTCAGATCTTCTAGTTTCCGGTTGTGGATTAGAGAAGTCCTTCATCTACTCGACTATTACAGTTTGTTTATCATCTGCTGGTTAGTCAGTGAGAATTTGGGAGCGGATGGGGTCCCCGAATTGTGGTGCTTGATGTTGAATCTGGATACGTCTTCTTAAATGGCACTCTGCATTTCACTGCCTATAATTCTGACAAGCCCACACAGGGAAATAAAACACTCTTGATAGTTATGGTGGACATGGAGAAGAAATACCTTGCGGACAATTGCCACCGGAAATCGAGTTTTCTATCACTGGGCAGTCTCAGGGCGCTTCTATGGTACGCAGATAGACCGTGTTAATGATCGTCGACTATCATTTTGTGTTCCTTAAAGCGTATTTTGACTGGAAGAAACACTTATGTTGTACGGTATGGATGACAAGAAACTGCAAGTTATCTGCACTATTGGACAATCCCAGGCATGGAGATTCCAGCCTTACATTCCCTGTTTTGTGGAAACTGTAAAGGCCGTCGGATGCTCATGAGCAGCTTAACATTTGTTAAGTAGGCATGGCTCCAGTGCCTTATGAAATTCAGATGTTGGGTATGGTCCAAATTCTCCTAGATTTGGCACTAAATTGGATAAGTCCTACATCTACCCCAATTTGGTTTTCATGTCTGCTGCCATTCAAGGCCTTCAGGGCATGCCTTTGAACAACGTTGGCTAACCTGGGACAATTTGTAAGCTACCCTTCTATGTTTAGTGTCTAGTTATATGAATGATCAATTAATCTCTTGTATGAATGAATTGTTGTGGTCACTTGTTAGCTCAGCATGTGTCTAAATATCAGACACTGCATTATATATGTTTGAAATTATCAACATCTTCACCACTTTACTTTGCAACTTTTTATCCATCACGGCTAAATGTTGATGTCGCCCTGAATGGATGCATTTTAAAGTAGTATTCTCATATGTTATTTGAAATGGTTATCGCTTCTGTAGTAATTTAACACCGTGAAATCTTGGATCAACTCTTCTAAATTGTTGTATATATAGACAAGAATTCCCTCAATTAAATCTTCATGTATGTTGTCAAACAAATGTGCTAGATCGAGACAGAATTATATTTTATTGTTTCTAGGGAAGATTATATTATTTTTGTTTCTGTGGGAAGAGAGTATCAGAACTGCACAACTCATTCACTGATATGCTTGTAGTAAAGGCTGGTTATGTAATGCCATGAATGTTCGATGCTCGTCACCATCACTCTTACACCCCATAGTCAGTGAATATCCTTGTTCCGAGTAAACTCCATGACCATTATAGTTCTGCCATTAGTTTCTTACTAGAGTAGACTGGTATAACTTCATGTTACTTTTAATACAGGTTGTTTCCCAACTGAATCCATTTCTAAAGCATCCTAAGATTCTTTTTATCCATATTTTAACTTACTGAATTTTCTCATCCACTACATAGCATTCTAAAATGTTTATTGAGTTTGTAATATGCAAATTGAATTCTTTTTGGATAAAATGGTTCATAGCTTCGTTTCAAGTTTAGGCTGCTTAAGCTAAGGAGAAACAAATCAAAGCAAAGTCAAATCTGGATATGACTAGTAAATCACTCATCATTAGAAGCTGAACATAACAGCATTTTTTTATACGAAGACCATATCAAACACCTTACCTTGGTCCTGTTAATGTTACTTATCTAGACAGTTACCTGGTCCTGTTATTGTTGCTGTCTGAAGGTAACGTATTTGACATGGTGTTTGTTTCCAAAAAATAGCTACTCACAAAGGATCTCATAAAAGAAAAGGAAAACATGAAACATCAGTGTTAAGTCCATGTTAAAGCTTAAACTGAAAGATACACTGTGCAAGATCGTGGTGAGTCAGCAATCACAAATCACTGGCAACTATTACAATGACGCACATACAGTAAATTCTGAGATTTCCCTGTGAAAGAACTGTGTTTTCTTGCCAAATATTAGTTGTTCAATCTTCCCCCTTCATAGACCTGACTTTCCCTGTCCTTTGACATCCATCTATTGACATTCTCACACTCTAATAACTCTACCACACATGTAGCTATAGGCCACATCAAAGGAGATAATGTTTTGATTCTTCCACTCTGCCAACTTTGAGCATGTTTTCATGTTTAGGATTTCAGAATAACAGCAAATAGCTGGAATTTCCTGCCTGAAAAGTTGAGTGTCTAGAACACACTGTTCCTTCAGCATCTTGCGAACTTTCCTTTATTGATTTGAGTGATGTGATGCATCCATCCCCTTGCTGTAAACATGATATTATTTGAGAGAATTTAAGTCTGGAGCATGATGACTTCACTTTTTGGTTGGATGCTGAACTTGGCATAAATTCAGAAATGGGCTATGTGTGTACATTCCTTTAAACATAACCGCAATAGCACGTAATCCTGAACAATGTATATTCTATTCTGATCTCGATCTTTTGCCAGCGTGATGCACTTAAGAACAAATTTGCTTCTGATGTCAAGGTAAGGTAATCTTTCACATGTTTTACCACGGTGCTATGAGGTAAGTTTGTTACACATAGGTTAGAACTTACATCCAGCTTTATGTTTCTGAGTCTGGATCTAGTCACAGTAGTTTGCTTATCTCCTTTTCCAGTGAGAACTGAGGGCTGTGATAAAATTCGGATACCAAAACAAAACAAACACATACAGAATGACCTGATCAGTGGCCCTTTAAAAGTTAATTTATGGGACATGCTCTAGCTTTGAGATCTGATAAAGTTGGGCTATAGTTTTCAGGTAATGACATTTTAATTTTTCGGCCCTGTAGGCACATAGACGCTCTAGCTTTGAACTCATTTTCCAGTGTCATCCATGGATTATGATGTTCCATCTCCGAATTTTAAGAGAGAGAAACAATGCCTTTGTTTTTTTTTTCCATTACCAAAGGTTGATCATAGGTTATATTCTGCAGCATGCTGACCATAACTTCATTTTGTATCTCTAATTTTTTTCTCTCCGAGCATGCTTTTCAAAAGCTTAAACTGAACGTAGAATCAAACATGTACACAAAAAACATAGCACATAAAGAGAATAAAGTAAACTGTACATCAATAACTAACAGTACAAAGGGAAATATATGTTAATTTCAAGAGAGGTCAACCAATACAATAGTAAACATGCAGAAATACAAAATGCCCCAGTTACTTTAAAAGGCACAATTCCAAAGGTGTCTACAATCTTCCATTTCACAACATTTCTTCTCGCAATCTGGAAGTTGACTTCTGTCAAGCCTCAAGCTTTGATGTGGACTTATTGTACAGTGAGTAATCTCCACCAAGTGATTTGGCCTTGTGGTAGCTGAATTGGGAAATGTACCATAACTACATGCTCAATCAGAAGCTTGCTTGGCAACATATCAGTGTTACAGTGGAAGTAGACTACAGGTATATTGTCACTGCCATTGTATATCTTCCTCTTGACAGGAGTAGTGTTGGAATTAGCTTGCTGATTTAGAAAGCTGAATGTAGCATGAAGTAGATATTGTTTTAAGAAGAGTATTTTCTTACTGCTTTCATATCTTCCCTAACTGTATCCTTTTCAAAACGACAAATCTGACACCTTTCGAGAATGTTTTTTGACTTTATAGATTCCTTGCCTGCTACATGTGCATAAAGTGAGAAAAAATATGCAATAAGCAGGAATATGCGGGCTTCTAGGAATAGGCAGAGCACAAGGATAGCGTACGATTTCCAGTGTAAGAAAAGCTAGATCATGTGGCTGATGAACCTGTCTCTTGAAATACTTTGATGCAGCTCTAAACTTCTAATGTTAGATAGGGACAAAAATTGCATATAGATCACATATTTTAGCTTGAGCTGTCCCCCCACATTGCCCATCCCAATCATTAGAAAATGCAATGGGGAATGGTATATGATTCTTGCTGTATGTAGTGGGATTAGCACACCAGAAAAACCAGACGCAAACCTTTGCATCACTCTGGTATCAAATTACCGGAATTTCGTTGATTTATACTTGTATTTTTTAACACCACTTGAATTTCCACCGTTGAGAAAGGATCAACTGCGCTCTGTTGTTGAAAGCAACTAGGCATATTTTGCAAAGGTTCCCACCTTTGCTGCCAAGAAAATCTAAAGTAGAAGTTAGTTATGAGGAAGCTCACACCAACGTAAACAGAAAAGATTGTTCTTGTCTTGTTCAGTAAAAAATATTCCTTGTCAAGTAATGTAAGCATGTCTGACTTTGTCATTTTACGACAAAAAATACTGAAGCTTAGATTCATTCCAGCATATTTTAACCGTATGATGTGTATGTCACTATAAGTACTTCATATGAAGCACTTATGTTGGTACTTATGTCTCAAGAATATGTACCTTCATCAAGAGTGCACCACGTTTATGCTGCAAGCTGACTCACATTTCAGCCCGATATGGTTCTCTCATCCATGCTGATTTGGTACCGGCACTTGATAGGTACTCCTGGCAATATAATCACTCCTTGACACTATAGCCTGATCGTATCCCGAAACAAGTGCGGTATACAATTCTTTCCGCACTGAAATTCCACCATCGGAAATTATTTCCTAAAAGTCCATGGACTGATGATACTTGGGGTAAGAGGTTCTGCAAGAAAGCTTCATGTCTAGGAAATAAATTCGCTTACGCTTTATATTCTTGCCATTTCATTTAACTTTGTAGCATGGGAGTCACGCCAATTCGTGCAGAAGAAGACAGTGGGCATTAGTACTCGATTCAACAAGCAGAAAAATACTTGGTTGGATGCAAAATAAGATTTAAGGAAGAGGAAGCAACATTTCTATATTTTGGTTCCCTCTCCACTGCTAAAGATGCATCTAATCAACCTGTGTGCGATATGCACACTTAACCTTTGCATGATTTGGTAGGTTTCACCATCACTGTCTCTGTGTCTAGGCTGTAAGTATTGTGCCAAATTCTTTCTTCTAGAGCAATAGCCTTCAAAATATTTTTGTCCTGCTAATCCCAAGAGCTTTCCAGGTTCCAGATTCTCTTGTCATGACAGCCTAGTGAGCACGGTGGCGAAAAACCACTGTTGTGTGATTGATGCAGATTCAACGGATTGTTCGACATATATTCCCTTCTTGAAGGCTTCAGGCTTCCACTATAAATATAGCCAAATGGGGATGTGGACTTCATGCACTTCCTTACATCTGAGATCATACTAGCACTAGAGCTCATAAGCATAAGTACCTAGTGCTCTTGTTGCAGAGACAACAGAAGCCATGAGCTATTATGGAAGCAGCTCGTCTGGTAATTTTCATCTTCTCCATAGATATGACCATGCTCTAATCTAATGCACCATGGACTTGAACAATCAATGCTGAGATCATCGCAAATGGCCATTCAGGTGGCAGGGGCGGCCGTCGAGTCGAGTATGGGAGGAGCTACGTGGTGAGGCCAAAGGGACGGCACCTAGCCACCATTGTGTGGCTCCATGGCCTAGGTGACAATGGTGCAAGGTATTACTTCTTTCTTAAACTTCACCTACTCAGGTGATGTCCCTCCAGGGCGAGCTAAACATGCCAGCCGTCTGGTTTTAATCCTTGGATCGACCTGACACACCTCACTTAACTCAATACCAGAATTCCTAGCTAAACTTAATAAATCATAAATCATGGCACTTTTCATGCAACATACATGCTATATCTTGTGTGAATGTGATAGGGATGCGAGAAACCACACACGCCTACCAAAGAGGATCTGAGTAGATCATAGTGATGTTGATGCAGAACGCTTTATTCCCTTGCATCTTTTTGCTTGAAGTGGCCTCCTTTTTGCATGCATATATTCCTAGTATTGCTTTACTCAAAGTAAATAATTTCCTTCACCTACATCACACCTATAACAATCATCTCAAGTGGGGAGGAATGTCAAATACTTCCTTGATGCGGGCTAATGATAGATATAAATATTCCACAAGTGTAGGTAGCTCATGCAAGATCCTGAATTTCATATCCCGTGTCTGGCCATAACTTGTGATTAGGCAGTAGAAGAGAGCATTAGCTTCTGGAGCAAAGAAGCTAAAAAAAGTAAGCCTTAAGATTACTGTTTTGCGAAAACGAAAAGACAGTAATACCTATAAGGATCTAGGTATCTTTCTAACTAGAGCCCAGCCGAAAAGGAATCAAAGTTGGAGGGTAAGAGTTTAATTTTAGGCGGCACCTGCAGTTTATATAATCTGTTGCAAGACGCTGGAGTGGAATCTTCACCAATTGCTGCTGTAATGCTATTCCTGATACAGTGTTCTAACTTCTTTTGTCTGCTCTGCAATTTTCAGCTGGTCCCAGCTCCTGGATTCCCTTCCTTTGCCCAATGTAAGCATCGATACTTTGTACTTGAAGCACTCTTATTGCCCAACTCAGACATAATATTCTCAACACTTTTAATCATAATATAACCAGAGTGCAGTAGAGTAGCCTGTCTGGTTCAGTAGCTTGGGCAGATCGTTTCTCAGGCAACCAAGTTTACTCACCTTGAGGCTTACTGCTCATGTAGATCAAGTGGATATGCCCCACCGCAGCAACTCGTCCCATCGCGGCTTTCGGCGGATTCCCCTGCACTGCATGTGGGTGTCTTCTTCCTTGGAAGCTGGGAACTTTCCTTGAATGCTATGGGAATTGAACCGAGTTTATTTTGTGAAAAAGATCAACACAAGTTACGAGTGGTGAATTTTGAAAAACAGGCTAAACACCATTTTTGTGGCACTGGAACAGGGTTCGACGTGGATGACACTTCGGTGGATGGTCGGGACGACATCGAAGGTCTGGATGCCTCAGCTGCACACATAGCGAACCTACTGTCGTCCGAGCCGTCTGATGGTACTAACCTCAGGATCAACTGTGCCATTTCATGGACACTTCAGCAGTTGGATCTAGTTGATTAATCACCCTGTTCATGTTTATGATTCTGTGGACGCAGTGAAGCTTGGGATCGGTGGTTTCAGCATGGGTGCAGCTGCCGCACTGTACTCGGCAGCGTGCTATGCTCACGGCAAATTCAGCAGCGGCAACCCCTACCCGATCATGCTGAGCGCAGTCATAAGCTTGAGTGGCTGGCTCCCTTGCTCAAGGTGGTCCAATTCTGCCCACTCCGCAGAAACCCATCTACCAAAACACTCCTGATCTTGTAATAAACCGTAATGATCTTGCTAATTCAGGACACTGAGGTGCAAGATGGAGAGCTCACACATGGCGGCACGGAGAGCTCTCTCCCTGCCCATCCTACTCAGCCATGGCAGAGGTAAGAACCAAACAAAGAAGGCTGCTACAGTAACTCAAAAAATGAAATGATTTCCTGCCGAGAGGAGGCCGGAGGTGTTTTTGATAGAAGAAGAGTGCATGAGAGCACTGATGAGTACACGCTGGTGTTGCGAGCACGGGGCTCGAACCCAGGTGGGCAGGCATGCATCAACCCATGCCTACCATCCCGGCTATGCCATGGTTCTCACAGTAACTCAAAAAATGAATCACACTGCTTATTGAATTCTGTAATGTACTCTTCCAGCCGATGAGGTCGTGTCCTACAGGAACGGTGAGCGGTCGACCGAGTATCTTCGATCATCGGGGTTCTCGTACTTGACTTTTAAGTCCTACAATGGGTACACCTCTCGCATCCATACTCAGTCCCCTTTCGCCCCCTTACTCCCAGATTATATGAACATTGAACAAGGGTTTATCTCGCACGGTGCAGGTTAGGGCACTACACTATCCCTGAAGAAATGGATGACGTCTGCAAGTGGCTCAGCTCGAGGCTCAGTGTCGATCGATCTCGCTAAATGGAACAGCACCTCTGATCGCACGATGGCTTTCCCAGTAGCATATAGCAAACTAAGCAAAGAGTGTAAAACTATAGAGTGAGTACGTCAGAATATGTAACGTAGTGCTTGTTTTGTAATACTGTAATAACGCTCCCGAGAAACGTTATCCATACTATACTATACTACATGTGCTCTACTTACTGCAGACAATTTTGGGTTTCAATCATGATAAAAATCCTCCTGAAGTATAAGAAGAAACATTTGCAAGACCATGTAACCGATGCTCGCAAAAATATTCCTACGATTGTAAGTTCTGAAATACTATATCAGTTTGATCGAGAGCAAGGTGTACTGAAACTACACCAGTTTGATCGAGAGCAAGGTCTACTGAAACATCTAGCGCCACTGAAACCACCTGAGGTGCAGTGCTGAGGTCGGAAGGATCATTACAAAGAGTCGTGAGCCTAGTTGTGTTTACTTATTTTCGGCAGGAAGCGGTATATTTGAACCTAGAACGGGCGTTGTGTTCAGGATGGTAAGGCGACATGGTCAGAACTGGAGACTGTCATCATCATCACTGCACAAAAGGGTGACATGCTCTGAGCTGAAGATTACGATCATCACTGCACAAAAGGTGACTGAACTGAAGACTGTCATCATCAATCACTGCATGCACAAGAGGAGCAGAACAGATCAGGGGCAAAACACATACTGGATCTACAGCAACTTCTCTTGACGAATGTAAGGCGAGCTTACCCGGATTCTTGTAGTTTCTTCAGGTCGAAGCCTCGTCGGATGGTAGTTCGTTCAGGTCGATGTTCATGTTGCCCCTGGGTTGTTCTTCCATCTGCGGCGCTTCCCTGGCCATGCCGCTGGTATCATCGGCCTGCTCTGGCTCAGTGTTTGGTGGTGGTGTGGTCTCATCAGGTACGTTGCTTACGTCACCCGTACTTCCCTGCCCTGGTTCAGTGCTTGAGTCGCCTGCATTGTACACGCACACATCAGACCTAGTGTGATGATCATACAAGGAGAACAGAAAGAGGATGATGTGGTTGGTGCACTCACTCCCTCTGACCCTGAAACGATTAGCACAACTTTTGCACTGGCACTTCGAGGTGCACGGGTGCCACGCCTTCAGAACAAAGAACCAGGTAGCCTCGGTCAGGAGGATCAGTGAAGAAGCATGTCTAGTGTTTTTCAGAAACAATAGACGCAACAAGAATAATCTACTAAATAAGAAGGACCATGCATGTAGAAGACACACCTTGTAGCAAGCACATTTCGCGCTGCTACATAACGTGCTCTGGCATCTGCACCCCTTGAAATCCTCAGGTACGTCATCTCCGACCTGAAATACGAGCAACCAGCAACAGTTGGATCGATCAACTACGGGAGTCAGAACAGTATGGCGTTCAATGTGCTTTGCTCAAGGAAGAAGAAGCATATGTTACTAGTTCCGGCAACACAGGAGCAGGTGGTCTCGGGTCAGTGTTTGGGTCACCTGCTTTGTACACGCAACGACACGGATCACACAGGTATAATCATACAAGGAAAACAGAAACAGGAGAATGTGGTCCGTGCACTCACTCCCTCTGATTCCAAGTGGATTATCACATCCTATGCAACTGCACTTCAAGGTGCACATGAACTTCCCCTTCAAAACAAGAACCAGCTAGTCTCGGTCAGGAAGGTAAGAGAAGAAGCATGTCTAGTTTTTAAAAAACAAGATGCAACAAGAATAATCTACATAAGAAAGATCATGCATGTAGAAGACACATACCCTGAAGCAAGCACAGTTTGAGTTCTCGCATTTCGAAGTCGGGCATTTGCAACCCCCAAAATCCTTAGGCACCGCATATCCTTCCTGAAATACGTACAACGTGCAACAATTCGTTCAATTACAGGAGTCAGAACAACACAGTGTTGATGAATGTGTGGTTTGCTTCAAGGAAGAAGAAGGATATGTTACTAATGGCGGAATCACAGAAGCAACAGGTCCCGGGGCAGCCATCTGCATCGATTCACTCTGGCTCAATGCCTGATGATCGGCTGCAATGCACAAGATAAGACAGGTTCAGATGAACGAAGTTCCCAAATGCCGAACTTTATACATCCATGCATCCATAGTTGTAAATAGCATCGAATGATTGAGAATTAATGCTGATAGGTCTAGCTAAGAATCTGAACAAAGTTCTGGAGGTAACTGAAAACTAGTTGATTAAGGAGATAAATAAGTTCAGGCATTCGGTACTAGCATGTTGCTCAGAAAATAAAACTAGTACAAGTAAAATAGATGAAACAGGATATGAATCTGTTGAGGCACCAACATAGCATGCAAACTAACAGAGTTAGTAATTCAGCATGGTGAAGAAGCATCTACTAAGCAATGAACTACTCCCTCCGTTCGAAAAAGGATGTCACAAAAATGATCTATCTATAGTTCATTTTTGTGACATCCTTTTCCGAACGGAGGGAGTACAATTGATTCCAGAAGACACATTCAATCTTATGTAGGAGGCATCCGACTGCATGTGTGATATGAACAAGGCCAGCAATACATCATAGAAGAATGTTTTTTTTTAGATATAACATCATAGAAGAATGTCACCTAAGAAAACATAATCATGGGAGAAAGTCGAACACCAAGCTTAAGCACCCATCGCAAACATTGCCTAGAATACAAACTAACAGGAGGGTCGAACTTGAACTATCGACTGATGCATGCCTAGTTTCCCGCAGTCCTAGTGGAGTTCCCCAAATAACATCAACACTTTACAAATTTCCATTCACAGGCAGGTGTAAATTTCAAACAGGAGGAATCCTAATCGCTGTGAGGCACCAACGAAGGATCCTGGTACGACTTGACAAGTTGACAGTCTACTCAGCGATGGATGAACTAGCGAAAAAAAATCGGCTGATCATACGAACGCATCCACGCGCATAAACACAGAATCCACCCACGCCTAGCAACGCCTTGGCGACGCGAGCCCAAATCCTCCATTCCAGATCATCCGAATCACGCATCCACGACAGCAATACATGCACAGCTAGCACACGTAACTGGTTCGTCGATCCATCGAAACGAACAGGAAATTCGGGACAAACCGATCCAGAATCGAGCATCGACACGCACCGAACAGTGCCGGGAACGTGGGGTGGGGAGGGGGCTGCTCTGGTTGGTCGGCGTATGCACGCACGCGTGGCGCTCGAGGGAGGGGGCGAGCAGGGAGGAGAGGGATGCACTTACGGACGCGGGCGAGCGGGCAGCGGAGCAGAGGAAGACGCGGCGTAGGAGGCGTGCGTCGTCAGCGTTCACCGGAGCGGCGGAGGGCGTCTGCGTCTGCCTGCGCGCGCCCGAGCGAGCGGGGCGAAATGTTAGCCGGCTGTTGGCGAAACCCTAGGAGGAGGGAGGAGAAGGCGGAGGGGTAGCAGGAGCGCGGCGGGCACTGACCGAGGTGGGAGCGGCCGCCGACGTCGCTCGCCGGCAGCGGCAGTCACGCCGCGAGTCCTCCCTTCCTCGACGAAGCGAAGCGAAAGCACAGGAGCGTGGTCGGGCTGATCGGGTGTATATGAAGGGAGCAGACGCCAGTCGGGAAATGCGGCCCAGTTCGAGCGTCGCGGGCCCTGTGATGGCCCGATCGCGAGGATTGCTTGGAGAGGAGGTAAGAAAGGGGAATTTGGATGAGAGAAAAAGAGAAGGGATATGAGGTTGGGATATTACTTCCTCTCCCTTACACGTGGGTCCCACTCACCATATTTTTTTCCTCCAAGTCCGTTATATTCGTGGCACATACATAAGTGACATTCTCCCCTCCTTGAGAAAATTCTTCCTCCCATATTGGCGCCCACCTAAAGTGATGGCGCAACACTTCATGGCCTCCATTGTCGCGGAAACTCGCTAGAGAGCCTTCCCATGCCAAGAACAACAGTGGGGTGGTAGGGACGCGTAGGGACGCGTGCGCAGGCAGTGGAGAGAGTCATGGGTGCGCGCGAGAGGAGCTCAATAGGGTTGTCATAAACTAGCATACAAGCAACCAATGTTGGGATATCGTTTATCGAGAACTTATCAGTCGAACCAAAATAAGGCGTCAATCAGTCGGTTTATCGGCATATCGACCGTTTATCTTATCGGCCAGACACCGAGAGGCGATAAATCGGTCAATTTGTCGGAATGTCGGAAGATATCTTGAACAATGAGCAACACACCTGAGTGTGTCTGAGAGCCCGGCTGGCTAGAACATTTTTCTTTTGTTTCAAAAGTACAATTTAAATATAGTCCCTCCATCCAAAAAATATTGACGTAGATTTGTCTAAAAAAACGTCTTCATATTTAGAAAAATGATCAAAATCTACGTCAAATATTGAGAATGGAGTTTTTTTTGTTACATAGATACATACTTATATGATCTATGTGTAGAGGTGTAAACGAATAGGTCGAAATCGTTTTTAAGAATCATATCCTGTTTGAAGGAATCTGACGTATAAGGATATTCTATTTCAAACTTGACACCAGATACAGTATAAAATGTATGTCAAATAAACTCCGAATATGGATTATCCGAAAATTAAATAATATAATCTAATGATTTTAATCCGAATAATCCAACTAACGAGGTGTATCCTCGGCAATACCCATAGTTGAGTATCTAGGGTTAGATTTACGAGGTAGAGAAAGCGTAGTGCTAGTAGAATCGTCGGCTGATAAGCGGGATTTACCCAGGTTCAGGGCCCTCGATTGAGGTAACACCCCTACTTCCTGCCTGTCTGTATTGATGTGGAATATGATGTGGTTACAAGGGTCCAGCGAGGGTTTGATCTCGCTAGGGTTTGAGAGCTATGGTGTTGCATGTCCTTGATCGGGCACCCTCCCAGCGCTTATATAGGGGCTGGGTCTCGGGTACGTAACCGACTAAACTTTACACATACAGAAACTACAACCGACTATGCCTAACTTGGAATCAATCTTCGTCTTGGGCATTCCTTGTTGTGCTTTATCGGACTGTTTGACAATTAGGATTTAGTCATTACGTGCACCAGGTACCCTCATGGTAGGGTACCCGTTTGGTATAACCTCGTCATTAGCCCCCGAGTGCGTGGCTGACTCGTAGAATCAGACAGGGACTCACTCGATAGTGCACGTCCCATTCCCATGCTTATGCCTATGTTTTTAAGTCTCATATCTTTTATTTCGACTGAGATTTGTGTTTTGACAAAGGATTATAGCTTAGTAGGCCTGGATTTACTCGACTGATCAAGACCAGTTAACTGCACATTCGGGCAAAACCATACTAGCTTTCAATCAAATTCGAGTACTTGGGCTCGAACCTGGAACATACTGGACAGATTCAACTCAGTCCGTTGAGGTCTTACTGAATCGTTCTGCAGTTATTTATATGCTACCTAGCGCGTCCGCCAGGATTTTCATCATGTCTGCTCACACGGAAATTTTTAAGGGATCGCACTGCCGGAGTGGCCCTTAGCCCAGCTCGACTGATCTGCGGGTCTTACCTTTGCATTTTTTGCATGCAGCATCCGAAGCATCATCGACTGACGCAACTCGGGAATTCTTTGACTTGCTTATGTTTTTTGCTTTTTGGACTGAGTCGAAGCTTTCATCCACTGTCATTTTTTTGTCTTTGAATCTATCGGTGCGCGACAGCGCTCCCGATGGGAGTTGCCCCCGAGATTGTGCTTTATTACTTGTAATGGAGTATAATCTCAAATCCGTTATATCCTGCGTATGTTAGTCGAAGAAATTTTTTGATATGCTCCCGATGGGAGTACTATACTATACTCGATAGTCTGTCGAGTATATAACAACATCTTAGTCGACAGACGCTGCATACCTTTCTCTTTGTTTAGTCGAACTGTTCTTTGCTTTCCACACTTTGCTTGACGTCATGCATGACGTTTATGGCGTGCGCGCAGAATTTTGACAAGACATGTCTCTGTAGGCCCGTTGTCAGGATTTGAACATAGAGGACGCCGCTTCGGCTCCGATTTGACCGGACGTGGCGGAAATTTCGCTGTGTAATGATAACTTCCTCGTTTTTCGTGCGTTGTGGGCGGAGTGGCCTGCGACGGTTGTTCTCCTATCACGCCACGTGTCTCACCGACCGAGCACGGACGGTTGAGATTACTTCGCCCTCTGCGGTAAATATAGATCCAATCTCCGAAAAAAAATTACCCTGCCATTTGCTTCCTCTGCTTTCGTCTTCCTCCTTGCGCCCCTTTCTTGCCGCCATTCCTTTTAGCTCGCGCACCATACCCTTTCCATCATGGGGAAAGCCACAAAGCGTGGTGCTGCCGATGCGGGGAAGAAACAAAAGCAGGTTGCTACTACTACGGCGACGCCCGCCGCCGATTTGAAGAAGATCTCCGGCGACTGGTCCAGATCGACGGTCACTGAGAAGAAACTGGCCTCGCTTCGCCAGCAAGGTCTATTGCCTCCAACGGACCAACTCACCGCTCGTGCTCCGGCGAACAAGGAGGTATTCCCCGAACCTCGCGCCGGTGAACGTGTGTGTTTTGCGGAGTTTCTACCCCGTGGCTTTTCTCTTCCGCTGCATGATTTTGTTCGTGGATTTCTGTACGCCTATGGGGTGCAGATTCACGATCTTACCCCCAACAGCGTTTTGCACATTGCCTGTTTTATGGTTTTGTTTGAATGCTTCTTGGGGGTATCCCCTAGCTGGGCATTGTGGAAGTCCATCTTCCAAGTGCGCCACATGTGCCGTGGTGGACGTCCCTACCCAATCGGCGGGTTTGGGGTCCAAGTGCGTAGCGACCCCGCTACTTCAATTTGAAGGCAGTCGACTCTGCTCAAGGCTGGAGGAGCAAATGGTTCTACGTCAGCGTCGACCAGGAGGTGCTCCCAGCGTTTTCGATTGGGAAACCTCTACTGAAGATGAAGGCATGGGAGCATGCTCTCTCGACTGAGGAGAAGGCAGAAGTTGCGCCGCTTTTGACTAGAGTCAGTGAACTACTGGGCACCGTCACTGGTGTTCAGCTGATCAGCACTTTTGTCAAGATGCGAGTGTGGCCTCTTCGTCTCCGGGTCAACCCCACGTGGCGTTACGAAGGCCCACTTGATGCAAGCAGAATGAGCGCTGTTGAACTGTCGCCCAATGAGCTGGATTCTCATGTGAAGGGAATCACCAGCATCAAGGATGATGAGGCAGTCGACTACAACTTTACACACGCTCCATTTGGTCTTGAGAATGCTCCTCCTGCGGTAAGTACACCATACTCTGTTGTTTCTCGAGTGATGATACTCTTTGCTTCTGGTATTTACACCCTTTTTGAATATCGTTGTCTTTTGCTGTTTGTAGGGTCACTCGAAATGCACCCTTCCTCCTCTTCCCGAGTCTGGTCCTACGAAAGAGGTAGCTTTGCTGATTGAGGGAAAAAAGCCACCCTTTCTCCCCCATCCGCAACTACTTCTTCCACAGAAGAGGACGAAGTCGAAGAAGTAAACCAGGCACCGAAGGACGACAAATCTGCGACTGAGCCTTCAGCTAAACGTCGTCGACTGGTTTGCCCCTCACCTTCGAGCTCGCAATCGGGAGGTGCAGAGCAAAAAGACGACAAAGATTCTGGCACCTCCCCACCCGCTAGGAGTTCTCCTATGAGTATATCTCCTCTGGCGTCACGCCCTCCTCCGATTGTGAATAAGCCTTTGAGCTTTGGAGGTCCGACCATTGGAGATGAACCAGAATCAGATGAGGAGGAACACAGGTATGCGTTTATGCTTTTGCTTATACCTGTACTTTGTTTGCTACTATTCCTCTTATGCTTTTTATTACCCTTTTCGTAGTGCTGGTGATATGCAACAACGCTCAGCACCAGTCGTAGAAGAACCCACAGCGGTTCTTCCTCAGGCCACTCCTACTGCCGCCGAAACCACTTTAGTGGTTGGAGCGAGTGAAGCAGGGAAGACAGCGTCTGCCCCTGCTTTGGACGCTCGTCCTTCGACTTCGAAGACTTCTTCTTGGACTAAGCATGTGAGTATGCTTACTTTGGTGTAGTTGAAGCTTACTTGTGTTTTACTGAAATTTTCTGATTATTATGTATAGCCCATCCTCCGCAAGATTGTTGCTACTGGCGAGGATTATGTCCAGATGGAGGAAAAGCTGGGCTTACTTTGCTTGGATGTTGAGCAGCTCACTCGTAAGTTGTTCTTGCCTCCTTGAAGTTATGCGTCTTCCGTACCTTGCGACTGATCTAATCTTCGCTCCTCTCAGGCGACAAAAAATTAGCCGAAAAACGAGCAGCTGATCTGGAGAAGCAACTGAAGAGAATGGAAAAGCAGCTTGCCGATCAGCAGTCTGGCTCTAAGAAAGAACTTGATGAAGTTCGAACTACGGCCAATTTGCGCGAGAAGGAATATGCCCTGCGACTATCAGGCCTTGCCCGTGCTGCGGAAGGTTAACATCTCTGCTTGTACTTTTCTTTCTTTCCTATTTTGCTAATATTCTGAATGCTTTTCTTTTTGATCACTTGAAGGGATTACAGATGCTCCGGCATCTGCAGGCGTAGCGAGTGATGATATGTCATTTGACCATGCCTTCGAAGAGCTGAACACCGCCATGACTAACGCGAGGAATTCCCTGGCCACCTCCACCAGCACTCTTGGCACCGTGTTCCAGGCGGTATTTCCATCGAGTGATGTTCCAAGGACTTCTCAAGGCTTTGCGGATGTCCTTGGACCCGACACTTCAACTATGGCAGCTTATGCCCGTGATCTGATGGTACGTGGCTCGGAGTCCACCCTCAAGCTACTCCTTGGTAATGGCACAGCCATTGATTATGAGACTATCCTGGCTGACTTCCCAAAAAAGCCAGACGGAAAGCCATATATCTCTAAGGGGTGTAACTGACACGGCCGTGCGACTATCCGAACTTTCCATTCATACTATGGAGCGCAGATCAGATGAGATCGCTGCTCGATCACAGTCGCGTAGAGCTAGGTCCGAGTCTATGTCCCATGTTTAGAGAGTTGTCTTGATTTTTTTAAATATAACTTTCATACATCGTGTATGCTTTTGCTACCTTATGAATGCTACTGAGCGCTTATGAAGCATTTTGTTTCTGCTTGCTTCCCTGTTTTTGTATCTGAATGCTTGTGCTTATGAAGGATGAACCTATGGAATATTGTGTAGTAGAACGTTTATAGATATGCAGCCCCCGAGCCTGTCGAGCGGGGTGTATGTGACGAATGTTTACCTACTTATGTAATTACCCAGCCCCCGAGCACGTCGAGTGTCGTGGGGTAATCACGGCAGATGCCATACGGGGTGGCTTAACTCGGGTGTGAGCCAGGCGACGTAGGATTCACAGAGAGGTTGCACACAGAGTTTACCCAGGTTCGGCCCCTACTCCTGCTTGTATGTATTTGGATCTGATGGGGTGTACAATGGTGTGCGCACCAGAGCTTGCGGGTGCTCCGGAGGCTATGGAATGAGATGAGTCTACCTCTAGGGTTGCTCCTTGCCGGCTTTATATAGGGAGCCGGCTAGGGTTTACAGGGAATGACGGGTTCCGCTGGCGGCGCTAGCTATCCTGCCTACAAGTGCGGCTTCGTGGAGCGCACTCTTCGGGATACATAATCGCAGACTGATTCGAAGATATCTGCTGCCGCCTCCCCGAGCCGTCATACCGGGATCCTCGGGGACCCGGTATCCTGGAAGATGTACACCGGGTGGGCTTTGGGCCACCCGGCCTTGAAGGCCGACTCGGGGTCTGGGCCTACCCGGTTGGGCATCCCCCCATCATTAGCCCCCGAGTTCGTCAGGGACTCGTCTCCGGCTTGGTCTTCGTCTTGCGAATGCGGGTCGTGTCGTTGAACGAACTCCTGAAACAGAAAAAGAAAACAACGGCTCGGAGTGGTGGATTTTGGCTTTTAACGTCCGGTCTAACTCAAGTTTTTGTTTGATGCCGGCTTGTGGCCCGTGGGACGTTTGCCATCCCGACTCGCCTCGGTGCGGGTTGTCTCCTTGCCTTCTCCGTCTGACGTCACGGCATCTTTGACCGTTTGTCCTGTAGTGTTTGTCTGTCTGGCGCCGAGTCGATTGATGGGACTTGACGGCGCATCGACTGCCTCCACCTCGGGATGGAGCAGTGGCAATGATGACGCTCCTTGACCCGCACGCGCCCGATCCATCGGTCCACAACGTCGTGACAGAGCGACGTGGCCGAATCTGAGCCGCATTTTTCGGCACGCTCCCGTGGAAACCGAGGCGTCGCGCGGGAATCGAGGCGTCGTGCGACGTGGCGATAGTGGGCGACGTGGACGTGGGCGGCGCCATTTACTGCGGTAACGGCTCCACTCACCGTGCCTATTAAAACGGCAGGGGAGTGCGGCTGGTGAGTTCATTCTCCATTTCTTCCTTGCGCTCGCCGTCTCCTCAAGCAGCTCGCGCCTGAGTTCTTCGCCGCATCGCCGCCGCAGCCATTGGACACTCTTGCTCCTCCGCCTCTCTTCCGGCCAAGATGGTGGCGCCCAAGAACAAGTGGGAGAGGTCGTCGGTGACGGCGCAGGCGCTGGAGCAAGCCGCCAACGAGGGCTTGTTGCCGCCGGCGTCGGAGCGTCGGTGGCGCATCGCCTCCGCGGATCCTCGCCCGCGGCCATCGCCGGGCGAGTTCGTCGCCTTCCTCGCATTCCTCGAGCGCGGGCTGGGCTTCCCCACGTCGGAGTTCTTCCGGCGATTCTTGGACTTCTACGGGCTTCAGGTGCATGACCTGACGCCCAACTCGATCCTCCATCTCGCCTGCTTCGTCACCCTGTGCGAGGGCTACTTCGGGTGCGCCCCGTTTTCCCGCTGTGGCTGTGGATCTTCCACGGCAAGCTGGGGAAGGGCGGCGACATGGCGCCCTGCGGCGGCCTCAACTTCCAGGTCCGCGGCGACGTCGACTACCTGGATCTCGGCCTCCCCTCCAAAGTGTATTGGAGGAAGTCGGGCTTCTACATGCGGGAGCCGGCGCCTGACGGCGAGATCGGGATCCCCTGCTTCTCGCCATCGCCGAGCCGGCCTCGCAATCTTCAGGAGCTGCCGCGCGACGCCGACTTGCCCATGGTGCGCCGGCTGATGGCGCGGCTTCAGGAGCTGAAGAACGGAGGGCTGACGGGTCTGAACCTCATCGCCACTTGGGTGAAGAGGAAGATCGCCTCTGCAGCACCGGCCCTCGCTGATCTGCGAGTACAAGGGGACGAAGGACCCGCAGCGCCATGACCCGACATTGTTCGAGTCGGTAGAGCAATTCACGCTGCGGATGAAGCGTGTCACGGTCCACCCGGCTCCCGAGTGGATCGTGGGCGGCCTGGAGGCCTACTCCGCCAAGCATCCGGCTCCTGAGGTGAGTCCCTTTGCTTGACGATTCGAAACACTTTCCTTTTCTTGGTCTTTTTATACCGATTTCCTGCTTTGTCGAATTCAGGAGTTTCGGTCGCTTGTTGGGTTGCCTCCGACCCGCGGAGACGCTCCACGGTGCTTGCCGGCCCCAACGACGTCGTCGAGCGCGACTGACGACGAAGCCGACAGCGCCACCATGGGCAATGGAAGCCGCCTTCTCCTCCCGCCAACCGATCCCCATCCTGTCTGAGGATGAGGAGGAAGGAGAAGAAGGAAGAGAAGAACGCGCCGGGTCCAAGAACCCGGCGCCTGCTGAAGAGATGATGAAGATGATCAGCCGCTCCGCATCCGGCGGAGGCGTAGGCCTGCGGCTGAGGACGCCGGGCCCAACTCCAACGCTCCAAGTCGGCGAACCCGACGCCGCCGCCACCGGAGCGATCGGCTGGGGCTGCCGTGCAGCGCACCGTCGTTGCCGAGCGGAGGCAGAAGGCCTTGCGGGACATCCCTGCGAGGGCTCGCGCCGACTCGCCGCGCCTCGCTTCCGAGGAGTTCGGACCTCAACTCTTCCACCTGCGGGTGACAGGTCTGCTGCTGATCCTCATCCAAAGTTCCACTGGAAACGCTATCTTGAGTTTGACCCGTGCGAGTGTCGCAGGGCTGAGGACGCGTCCCTCAGTGACATGGAGGACGCGCTGGAGAGCGACTCCCAGCGGGCGGAGCCTGCCGCGCACGTCACGGAGCCGACCACGAGAGCGCCGAGTCCTCCGCCTTCCACCGGCGGAGGCGACGAAGTTATTGTGCCCCCTCGACCCGAGGGGGCCACTATTGATGACACCGTGCCGGCTGGCACAGTGGATGCCACGCCTCAGCCGGAGACGGCGCTGGTGGTGACGACGACCCGCGCCACCGCGACGGCTTCCTCGTCGGGTGGGCTGACTGCCCAGCCCCCGAGCTCCGTCCCGGGTGCATCTGCGCCCCGGCCTGACTTCCGAGCCGCCATCCAGACAGCGATGGATGCGCACCAGGTACGTAGAATCCTTCTTGCACCTGTTGCGTCCGTAGCGTATATGTAGCCCCCAAGGCCCGAGTCGCGTTCGTAGAAAGCGGCTTGGGTCTTCATAGTTTTCTGGATGCAAAGTTTGGCGAATAGTGTAGTCCTTGGTTTGCCAATGTCGATGTAGAGGCAGGCCGGTGGCGGGTGTGTATGCCACTCGGAACGTAGCCCCCGGGTTCCTGACCGGCGTATTTTTTTTTTTGTTGGGGCTAGCCCCCGGGTTAGCAAATGTTGGTGTAGAGGTAACCCGTGGCGTAGCCCCCATGCCTCTTCTTGATTGTTTATTGTCTTGTGAACTGCAGGAGCTGTCCTGGCTCCTCGAAGCCGAACAGCAGGAGACCCGCCGCCTGCAGGAGGAGCTGAAGAAGGCGCGCGACGGCTTCATCTCCGTCGCTGAGCACCAGCAACTGCTGGCCGCGCAGGAGAGCCGGCACACGCAGGCGTTTGCCGCGGTGCAGGAATCCTGCGAGCGGCTCAGCAAGCAGAAGGAGGGGCGGACGCCGCCCTCACCCAGGCGACCAAGGGGTACGGCGAGGACCTCGAGAAGCTCGAGCGCAAATCCGGCGAGGCTGAGCGCGAGATGAAGGAGCTGACCGAGCGGCTTGCCACCCTCGCCGTTGGCATCTGGGGTAAAGATTTCATGCGACCCTTTGCAGTTTGTGCCTACTTGACTTGTGGCCTTGTTGTTGATTTTTGTTTTGTTGAGCAGGCGAGGAGACGGCTGGCCTGACGGCTTCGGAGCATGTCCACCGGCTCGGAGTCTTCGCCCGTGACGTTCACGGCCGGGCCAGCAAGGTCGTCCAGATGCTGTCGCCCAAGGAAGGCGTCCCCGCACCCGTCTGCAAGGTGTTGCGGGTTCTGGAGCTGATGCCCCAGGTGATCACCTGGGTGCGGGAGTCGTCGGCCCGAGCCGGCGCGTGCATTGCCCTCGGGCTTGTGCGAGGCCGGTATAGGACGAACGTGGACAAGATCACGGCCAGCATCCCCACCGATAGCAGCGGCCGGGAGATCGATCTGCAGCCGGTGCTCCAGTACTGCGCCCCTTACGCCTGCCGGGCTGCCAAGATGGTCGACCACGACGACTTCGTCTTCGACGTGGTGCCTGAGGGCAACGACCTTGGCGAGGTGGCGGACAGGGAGCCGGCGTCGGAGTACCTTTTGAAAGGGCTTCAGCTCTGCCCGCCGGCTGCGACGAACGAGGCGTCGACGTCTTCTGCTCGGGCGGCTCCTCCGTCTTGAAGTTTGCTCCCCTGCTTTCAAAAGAGGGGTTATTTTGAAGTAGTTAGGGTTTGTCGCCTGCGGGCGAAAAAATATTATGTAATGAAACAAGTATGATATGTGCCGGGTCGCGTTTCAGCGTGCGCCTCTGCGGCTTATTAATCTTTGTTTTGGCACTCCCATGCTTGTTTTTTGTGCGCTTTCGTCACTTTGTTTGTTTTTCGCTTGTTTTGTAAGCTAGTCGATCGTGCGACCTCGCCAAGTGTGCTTCGCGTGATTTTTTCGTGACGCGCGCGGTACCCATGGTGACAAAGTCCGAGTGCGGCTTCATTGTCAAGTTAGGTTTGAACCGGCTGCACTACTTCTTCACTTTGTGCGGGTAGCTGACGACTTGGGAGAAAACAACAATTTTTGTGATTTTGCTTCGTGAGCAGGGGGTCCAGTGGTGAGCCGCGCATCGTGGCATCCGGCTCTCTTTGACAACCCATCAATCATATAACGTGTGAGTAGGAAGAATAAAGACTCGAAAGCATAATTGAATCGAAACGATAGCCCCCGAGCGTGCCGGGTGTGTATCGACTTTATTTCCTTGATTGATTACACAGTATTACAATGGATACTATGTATAATAGGGGCGAAGCAGGCTGATGTTCCATGGACGCTTGGTCTCCTCTTCCGACTTGGAGCTTTTGTTCGGCTCACGCAAGTCGACGAGGTGGTAGGAGCCGTTGCCCATCGCTTTGCTAACGACGAACGGTCCTTCCCATGGTGCCGAGAGCTTGTGCATCCCTTTCGACTTTTGGATGAGCCGAAGAACCAAGTCGCCTTCCTGGAAAGAGCGACTTCTAACCCGGCGGCTGTGGTAGCGGCGCAGGCTTTGCTGATATATCGCCGTCCTGGAGAGTGCGAGTTCGCGAGCTTCTTCCAGGAGGTCGACGCCGACCAGGCGGGCTTCTTCATTTTCTTCCTCGTTGTAGAGGGCGACCCGAGGCGAGTCGTGCTCGAGGTCGGTCGGCATGACGGCTTCCGCCCCGTACACCATGAAGAATGGCGTGTAGCCGGTGGAACGGTTTGGAGTCGTTCTGATGCCCCAGAGTACGGCTGGTAGCTCGTCCAGCACCGGTGTTCGCTCCAGTGGAACTTGAAGTCGCGGCTTGATCCCGGCTAGCACTGTCTGGTTCATTCTTTCCGCCTGCCCGTTTGATTGCGGGTGGGCGACGGACGCCAAGTCGAGACGGATGCCTTTTTGTTTGCAGAAGGCCTTCATCTCTCCTTCGGCAAAATTTGTACCGTTGTCAGTGATGATGCTGTGCGGGTAGCCGAATCGGAAGATGAGCTTCTGGAGGAACTTGGTTGCGGTCTTGCCGTCGAGTTTCTTGATAGGTTCAACTTCGACCCATTTGGTGAACTTGTCGACTGCGACGAGCAAATGTGTCATGCCACCGCGAGCTGTCTTGAACTTGCCCACCATGTCTATTCCCCAGACTGCGAATGGCCATGTCAGAGGGATGGTCTTCAGAGCCGCGGCGGGTAGGTGATCCTGCCGGGCGTACTTCTGGCACCCGATGCACCGACGGACGATGTCGACTGCATCCTGATGAGCAGAGAGCCAGAAAAAACCGTGCCTGAACGCCTTGGCGACCAGGTTGCGAGCGCCGACGTGGTGGCCGCAATCTCCCGAGTGGATCTCATGAAGGATGCGCCTTCCCTCTTCCGGCTCGACGCAGCGGAGGAAAACTCCCGATGTGCTGCGTTTGTAGAGCTCGCTGATGATGGCGTAAGCTGAGGCCCGGCGCACGACTCGCCGTGCTAGGACCTCGTCGGCTGGCAGCTTTTTGGTGGTGAGGAACTCGATGTAGGGTTCCCTCCAGTCGTTTGTTTCTTGGGTTACCGCCACCAGAATTGCATCTGATGATGGCGGGTTGGCGATGTCGACTTCGGCCGGCGGGCGTACCGACGGGTTGTGCAGGTGGTCGAGGAGAAGACGGGTGGGACTCGGTCCCGCTTAGACCCGAAGCGAGAGAGTGCGTCAGCCGCCTCGTTCTTCCTTCGGTCGACGTGCTCCAGCTCCATGCCGGCGAAGTGGCCGCCGACTTGATCGACGAGCCGGCGGTAAGCCGCCATGTTGGGATCATTTGCATCCCAGGTCCCCATCGTTTGCTGAACGACGAGGTCGGAATCGCCGTAACATTTGATACGGCTAACTCCCATCTCCTTGGCCACGCGTAGGCCATGTAGGAGGGCTTCGTACTCGGCGACGTTGTTAGTGCACGTGAAGTGTATCTGCAGCACATATCGCATCTTGTCGCCTTGGGGAGAAGTGAGGACGACTCCAGCCCCCGAGCCCTCATACATCTTTGACCCGTCAAAGAACAAGGTCCATCTGCCGGCTTCATAGGTTGGAGCCGGCAACTGTGTCTCCATCCAGTCGACGAGGAAGTCGGATAGTGACTGCGACTTGATCGCAGTGCGGGCTGCGTAGCTGAGGCCGAAAGGCTGCAGCTCAGAGGCCCATTTGGCGACGCGCCCAGTTGCCTCTCTATTGCGGATTATTTCAGCTAAGGGAGATGAGCTGACCACCGTCATCGGGTGGCCCATGAAGTATGTCGCAATTTTCTTGAAGCAAAGAAAACACCATATACAAGTTTTTGGTAGTGCGGGTAACGTTGCTTCGAATCCGTCAGGACTTCGCTGACGTAGTAAACTGGCCGCTGGACCAGTTGCTCGTGGCCTTCCTCCTTGCGCTCGACGACGACCACCGCGCTGACGACTCGGTTGGTCGGCGATGTAGAGGAGCATCGGCTCCTTTTCTAGTGGAGATGCGAGGATCGGCGCCTCGGCCAACGTCTTCTTGAGTGCCGTCAAGGCGGCGTCTGCCTCGTCGTTCCAGGTGAACGTGTCCGACTTCTTGAGGAGCCGGTACAAGGGCATGGCCTTCTCGCCGAGTCGTGAGATGAAACGGCTGAGGGCAGCGACACAGCCTGTGAGCCGCTGCACGTCCCGGAGGTTTTCCGGCTTCTTCAGAGCTTCGATCGCCTTGATCTTCTCTGGGTTGGCCTCAATGCCTCGCTCGGAGACGATGAAGCCCAGGAGCTTGCCCGCGGGTACGCCGAAGACGCATTTTTCCGGGTTGAGCTTTATCCTGTACTTGCGGAGGTTGGTGAATGTCTCCGTGAGGTCGGCAATCAGGTCTGTCTTCAGCTTGGACTTGACGACGATGTCGTCCACATATGCGTGGACGTTGCGGCCGATCTGCTCGTGCAAACAGTTCTGTATGCACCGCTGGTAAGTCGCTCCGGCATTTTTCAAGCCGAAGGGCATGGAGACGTAACAAAACGCGCCATAGGGCGTGATGAAAGACGTCTTCTCCTGATCTTCGGGCGCCATCTTGATCTGGTGGTACCGGAGTAGGCGTCGAGGAAGCATAGCGCCTCGCACCCTGCCGTCGAGTCGATCAGCTGATGATGCGTGGATGGCAATGCGAATGGATCCTTGGGACAGGCTTTGTTCAAGC